>PVLA01009211.1:0-78310 GCA_004027455.1 Hydrochoerus hydrochaeris
AGAAAGAAAGAAAGAAAGAAAGAAAGAAAGAAAGAAAGAAAGAAAGAAAGAAAGTTTAGCAAGGAAGTAGATTTAGCAGGGACATTGATCAAAACTGTAAGTCCATCTACGTTTTCAAATTCTCCCTTGTCAAATGTACCATAATGTGAAGACTGGAAGACAGGAGTACTGTGTTTCTTGATGATTACATTTCAAAGGAATGGTTCCCAGTCTTGGAAAAAGATGCTCCTGCTTTGTGAAACTGGCAAGAGTCTGAGTGAAGATTTACATCTCAAGGGGCTAACAAAAGTACCTATAATTGTAGGTTTTTTACAGTAAACACTCTAAGGAAAGGGAAGTGTATTGGGGGGCTGGGTTGGCTGAAATTTAGTCAACCTGAAGGGAATTTTAAAGCCCTTTTGGTCAATATATAGTGCCTTAGTACATTTAGAATGCTATATTGAAATGGCATAGACTTGGTGACTTATAAACAATGAAAACTTGTTCTTGCGTTCTGACCAAAGCACCTGTAGAATCAGCCTGAAGTGAGGACCTACATTCTGGTTCCTAACTGGCCCCCTGTAACTGTTTCCTCAGGTGGTGGAGGGGGTAAGGCAGCTTTCTTGGGCCTCTTAGATACAGGTAGTAACCCCATTCGTGATGCTGTACCTTCATGAGCTAATCAGTCCCCATGGACCCATCTCCTAATACCATCACATTAGCAATTAGGTTTCACCACACGCACTTGGGGTCCAAGGAGACACCAAGATTCAAACTGCAGCATGGTAACTTTGAGGAGCAGATCAGGGACAATCCCTAAGGTCTAGGTGCTTTGTGTGTGTCCCTCACTGAACAGCAGTACTCGCTGGGCCCACTTACAGGTGAGGAAACTGAAGGACAGGTTCCTGTAGGTATCTTTTGAAAACATAACCTCCCTATACCATTCTATAATGCAAACAGCAACAGCACCTAAAAATCTGTAAGATAAAGCCTATACTCCACAGCAGATTGTAAAAAGCCCTTTCAGGTTTGGAAAAATCCCAATTCTCCAGCTCACTGTTTCTGAGGATTTGAGGAAGTCAACATGGGTATCTGAATCTCAGTGTTCTCCCATGTGAACATTAGAAATAGCTCCTGTCTCAAAGCATCGGCAAGAGGGATTAGGCTAGCCAACATAAATACACTTCTTAGCATAATGCTGAATAGGGAGCCAGAGTCCAAAAAAGTATTAGTTACAAGTTGCCGGGTAGTGCGTGTTTGCGTTTATGGACACTTATTTACTGAACACGACGGGAGGAAGGAGGGGGTTACAGAGAGTGTGGTGAGGTAAAGGGCCCCAGGACAGGAAGCTGTGAGGTGAGGAAGATGCTGGGTCTTCCACACATTTGCAAGCAGAAGGAGAACCTGTGCAAAGACACAGATGTCTTGAAACAGATGCGACGCAGCCACAGACAAAAAGAGAAGAATAAAACACCATCTGACCTTTACACATGCCAGGTGCCACCCAGAGGACTTTACATGTGAGCCTACTGCATGAATCCTGACCAAGGTGTAAGCGCCACTGTCCTCCCTGCTGCGCAGATGAAGACAATAAAACTGAGAGGAGGTATTGGTCCTGAGCTCATACAGCCATGAAGTGTAGTCCGCAATTGGAACCCAAATAAGGGGAGAGCTCTTCTCCAGGGTGTACACACCTTTCCAAAGCCTTTTCCAGCTAACCAACACCAACATACAAGCAAGGGAACAAACTGAAGCAACAACTAATTTGGGAGATGAAATCATTAATGTTTATCTGGGTTAGTCACTCCAACACAAATGAGAAAATTAAAGCTCAGAAAGGTCAAGTGACTTTCTTTTCACACTGTGGCTGGCAAGAGACAGCTCTGAGGCTGAAATTCAAATAACGCTCAGCCACATACATGAACTGAGTACAGATACGCATATGGAATATGTGCACATACTTGTGTGGATACGCTTTTGTACGCACATAAATGTATGTGAGAAATACTCCTTTAGCAGAGTAATTGATTTGCCAAGCATCCCCCACCTGATACTATAGATTAAGCGTTTAAATTATTGGATGTGGCCTTCAGTCAGTTACACCGCTGAGACTGCAGCCTCTCCTGCCACTTTGGAACATGAACAAGTAGCAGTGAACACACTGTTCCCTGCCAATACCTTGCAGTCTTACTGAAAAAAACAAAGTGAGTGAAGTAGAAGCTACTAAGGTATACATGCAAATACTCTGTGTAGAACATAGACAATGAGTTCAAATGGCTTAAGGGCATCAGAAATGTGTATATATATATATTTTTTTCCAAAATATACTTTTTTTATTTAAAGAGAAAAAAACAGAAAAAAGAAATATTACAGAATTTCAAGAAAAGAAGATAAATAGTAAGAAATCACTAGTTGATAAATTACATATTGTTCTTTTAGAAATAGTTGTTCAAGTTACAAAATTAAAGCACACAAAGTGGACACTCAGGCAGTGAGAGTGCAAACAGATCTGTTCAGCAATCCAACAAGAACCGAGAAATATGGTCATCAATCCCACACACCTGAACATACATGCAGCTATATCTTTTATAGTGCTTCCTATTTCCTCTTTTTTTTGCAATAGCAATTATACCCCAAATATACTTTTACATACACCTCACTTTCATACATTGTCACTTCATCATTTAACAAATATTTTTTGACTCAGGTTACTAAATAAGAGGTAATATTCTTTGGCATCGGAGCTATCCAGTATGACCCCAGCCCCGGTGAAATTTACATTGTATCAGGGGAGAATAAAAAACACATAATACACATAAAAAATCATATCTCATGTTCTTTAAGGTTTAAATACCAAGAGCAAGGAAACTCTGATCAGATAAAGATGGATCTGGAAGAGAGAGCCAGGGAAGGGGAGTCAAGATGTTCCTTGAGGGAAAATTCAGACGTAAGAAAGGGAGTCCGAGGTCTGAGATAAAAGCCTTCCTGGCAGATGGGACAGGTAGGGCAAAGACCCTCGGGCAGCAGTGAGCAGTGTGTCTGGCATGTTTCAGAAACACCAAGGAGGAACGCTGGCTCCAGCAATGTGACAAAGGACAGGAAGCAGCAGGAAGGGAAGGACAGAGGCAGGTCGGCAAGGACCCTCCACATCACTCTGAAAGGGGAAATTGCAGCAGGAACTGGTGCAGAAAGCTGTGTCTTGCTGACCATTGTTTTGGATTTTTTGCAGGAAGTGTATGCTGTAGTAACCAGGCCAGAGGAGATGGTGGCCCTGTGTCTAAACCCTCAGTGGAGTGGTGAGTACAAGTGCACTGTTTCACTCACAATCACAGACGGAAACTTCCGATACGTCACCGTTTGGGATGCTTTCTGTAGATTGCTAACCATTCATCTTAAAATCCTATTCTTCCTTCCCTCCATGGTTTTTAAATCATGACTATCAGTTAAAGTTTATGTATAAACCTTCTCTCTTTAATTTCTTTTTAATGTATGACTTGCATTGGCTGAGTTCATATTTTTAAAGTAAACTTGCTAGCTTAGGCTGAATCCTTACACATGCTTCCTTTCAATATATTTGACGTGTTTTGTTCTTAAAACATTATGTGTAGCCATCAAACGATCCTTTTCTTTGGAGAAATTCTGTGTTGCATGACAACATTTGTATTGTGAAGTCTTTGATTTTTGGTCATTAATATATTTTCTGATCCTGAGCTATCTTCACACTACCTTGGAAATCTACTTCCTCATAATTCATTACTGCCAACACACATCTGAGTCTATGTCGTTATATAACCAACCTTCAAACACTTCATTCAAACTTAACTACTTATTTTTTATAATAGTTATTTAATGCTTTTCTTTCCAAAATCTTTCAAGAAGATTGGAATGCGTAAAAATGCATGATAGTGCTGATATAGGACTCTCATTAGAATTCTGATGTCCATGTATTTCAGAACACACAAAAATGCTGTGACATTTACAGACATAATATTCATGTATGTGTGTGCTCACTTTTTTCTCTTGTCCACACGAGTCTTCCTCTCCTCTTCCTGATTCATGTGTTAAAATAAATCTTTTGGTGTTATTCAGCAAGTGGTGAGCAAGCTTTGTGTGACTAAAAATTCTGCTACAAAATGCTCACACAGGAATGAAGATTTAGCTGAGCATGAAAGTTAAGGTTAAAGTTTCCCTGACAGTTTTGAATGCACAATTCTGCTTTCTCCTGGAACCTCACCTCCTCACCTCCTGGAACCTCACCTCCATGCTAAGCCTGTAGTCACCCAAACTATAATTTGGCAGGAGCTCTTTTATCTTTGCTAGCTTTAATGGTCTTCTCTTTCTCCTTAATGTTTTATTTTTCTTTTAATTTTAAAATGAAAAAAGAATAAAAATGATGATACAGAATTTCAAAACAAAATAATGGGAGATTAGCAATGGTTAATATATTGCACATTGTTATCTTCAAAGTGGTTTTTCGAATTAGAAGATATAGGCGTGAGGTATGGTAATGGTATTTTGATCAGAATTGCATTAAATCTGTATAACAATTTTGAGAGTATGGCCATCTTCACAATGGTCAGTTCTTCCTATTTATGAGCAAGGCACACCTTTCCATTTTCTGAAATCCTCTTTTCAGAGGACAGTAATTTACAGAATATAGATTTTTTTACATCCTTTGCTAGATTGATTCCTGAGTATTTCATTTTGCGTTTCACACCCTATGTGAATAAAGCTTTTCAAAGTAGGTATTGATGATTTTCTGAATTTCCACAGAATCTGTAGTGATTTCATCCTTTTATTTCCCCACCAAATGAATTTGAGTTCTTCCCTTTTCTTGATAAGGGTGCCCAGGGGTTTGTCAGTTTTATTCTTTCAAAGGACCAATTTTTTGATTCACTAATTCTATTGTTTTCTTGGTCTCCCTAGAATCAATTTGATTCCCTCCCTTCTGTGAGCTTTAGTCTTGACTTGCTCTTCTTTTTTTAGAAGCTTGAGATGCAGCATTAGGTTTTTTTCCTTCATTCTATCTTTCTGATGTGAGAATTCACTGCTATATTTCCCTCTTATGACTGATTTCATTGCATTCCATGATTTCAGGATGTTTTATCTGCATTTTTATTTGATTAAAGATATTGTTTAATTTCTTCTTCAATTTTATCTATGACCCATCATTGTTATGAAAGGTGGTGTTTAACTTCCATACATTTATGTAATTTTTTCAGTTTCTTTTGTGATTAATCTCCAGTGTCAGTGCAATATGGTCAGATGATGCACATAGGATAATTTCGATTCCTTTGCATTTGCTTAAGCATGTTCTACGGGCTAGTATATGGTCTGTTTTAGAGAACATCCCATGTGAAGCTGAGAATGTTTATTCTGATGTTGTTGGGTGGAACAATCTGTACATCTACTAAGTCCATTTGTTCACATATTTGATTCAGTTCTGTTATTTCTTTGCTGATATTCTGTCTAGCTTATCTATCTCTTTGTGCCAATGGGGTATTAAGATCCTCCATTACAACTGTGTTATGACTTATTTGTTTTTTCATGTCTATTAATATTTGTCTTATATAGGTTGATGCTCCTGAATTTGGGGCACATATATGTATGATTATTATCTCTTCCTCTTGAATTGTTCTCCTAACAAGTATGTAGTGACCTTTTTTATCTCTTTTGATCATTTTTGGTTTGAAGTTCACATTGTCTGAAAGCAGAATAGCTACCTCTGCTTTTTCCTGGGTTCTTTTTGCTTGGAATATTGCTTTTTATCATTTGAATTTGTCTATGAGTTTCTTTTTGAGTTAAATGTGTTTCTTGAATGCAGCATATTGTTGGATCTTGTTTCTTGATCCATTCTGCCAGTCTGTTCTTTTAATTAGTGAATTGAGGCCATTTACATTGATGGTTATAATTGATATGTACTGAATTATCTTTGTCTTGTTATTTTCCTGTTATTTTTTTCCCTGATTTTCCACTCTGTTTAATTGTCTACCTAGCTTTCTGGTTTCTTACTATTGTTGTTCTGGGAATTTTAGTCATTTTATTTCTGTCTAGAATATCTTTCTAGGGTCAGTTTTGTGGATATGAATTTCTTGAGTTGTTATTTGTTGTAGAAGTTTCTTATCTCTCCACTAATTTTCAAAGATAGTTTTTCAGGGCTCATCAATCTGGGTTGGAAGTTGTTTTCTTTTAGGACTTCACTCCAAGCTTTTCCTGACTTGAGGGTTTCTGTTGAGAAGTCAGCTGTGATTCTAATGGATTTTCCTTGATAAGTGATCATTTTCTTTTCTCTGATAGCCTTTAATATTCTGATTTTTTGCTAAATTCCTGGGATCTTATTATAATATGTCTAGGTATAAATTTATTTTGGATATGGATGTTTGGAGCTCTATAGTCTTCATTTATATGCATGTCAAATTCTGTTTCTGCTATTGAGAAATTTTCTGCTATTACTTCTGCAAATAGTTCTTTATAGCACTTGCACTGAGTTCTGCTTTTTCACTGACAATAAATCAGCATTATTTTTGTTTTCTTTACATTATCTTGGAGCTCTTGAATTGTTGTTATTTTAGGAGCTCTTTCCTTTCATTATCACAAGCCACAACCCTGTCTTCAAGGTCTGAAAGTCTATCTTCAGTTTTGTTCAAACATTTTTGCCAGCTTTCAGTGAAATTTTTTATTTCATGAGTATCTCTTTGAATTTTTTTCATTCATTCTATTTATTTCCTATAGAGTTCATTCAAGGGTTCCTTCATTTTTCTATGCTCCCATTTTTTGTCTATGTCTTCTCTAGCTATTCTGAGCAATTTCTTCACTAAGGTTGCCATTTCTTTTTTCACCTGAAGGATTATTTCTGATGTGACTTCCTCTATAGCTGCATGGATTTCTTTTTTCTTTACTTCACTTATCATCTTTTCAGAAATTTTAGGTGTGTGTCTTGCAGTTTCTTTTATGTCTATGTCTCTTGTACTTGTTCCAGTTGAGCTGGGGGCCTGAGATTGCATTTTACTTGTTCAACTTGTCATTTTTACCTCTTGGTTCACATTTTGGTCTTTTCAATCCCACTAGTATGGTCCATTCATCATGTATGTGTTAGTCAGGGTCCTACTGTGTGGCTGATGTTTACCCAATTGCCAGGTCCCACAGTGTAGGGGAGGAGCCAGTCACCTGAATTCCTCCTGTGGGGCCAGTTGGGTGAGTCCTGGGTTCTACTGGGGCTGACAAGCCTAGGAGTACTGATGTGAACCATCTCTTAGTTCATATCATTACTGTGGCTTCAGATTTTTTCAGGCTGCCAGGCCCACCTGTGCATGGTGTGCCCTGGGGGGTCTCACAGGCCGATCCAGTTTCCTCCAGATAAGGGAAGGCCCACTTGGGGTCCGCCATGTGGAAAAAGTGTTCACCTGCACACTTACTGGCCCACCAAGGTCCTCTGGGTAGGGGAGGACTCACCTTTGCTCTTGCCTGCCTGCTGAGGTCCTCTGGGTGGTGGGAAGGGGTTACTGATGTTCCCATCAGCTTCTAGGTTCCTCCTTCCTTTCTATTTTAGAACTTCATTCATCTGTATCATGTCATGGATTTGTTCTTATTTATCCAGTGCAGAATAAAACACCATGGTATTTTTGACCAAAGACTCAGAGTTTCTAAACAACCTCATTTACTGTGTTTTCCCATACTAGTTCTCTGCCATAGCGTCTGTCTTTTCTTCAAGAAATTCCTACTAGATGGATAGTGGAATTGTCAGAGGGCTCAGTTTTCTTGGACATTCTATTTTTTTTTAATGTGTTATATTGTTTAGTTTCTGTTTTTATAAGTTTGAACTGATTTAGACAGAATTTTTCCAAAATATGGAATAAAAGAACAGAGAGATGTAGTATTGGTTCACCTGAGTTATGAAGGGTGAGCAGTCTGAAATCTACAGTGGTCTAGCAAGTGAAGACCCAGCAGGGCAGATAGCATAAAAGACATCTGAAGGAAGTTTGCTGTATAATTTTTCTCTTGCCCATATAAGTCAATCTTTTTGTTGTATTGAAGGCTTCAATTAATAGGAAGAGGACCATGTATATTTTGGAGGGCAGTCTGGTGCAGTCAAAGTCAATCAAATGAATTGTTAATCTCATCCAAAAATATATTACAAGTTAACATAACAACTAGACACTACACTAAAATTTTAATTTGACTCTTGCATTTTTTTCACTTTATTTTTGTTGTAATACCATGTTCAACTGAATGGGTGTCATCCAATTATTTATGTTTTGACACCCTAAATATACCTATTTTAATCATTTAAAATAATATAAAATTAATTTCATAAAGATGGATTGGATTTGGAATCATTAGCTATGGCAGATTTCTCTATTTACTTTAAATCTCTTCATGGGATGTAAAATTGTATTTGCAGCTTCACTGAGGATAAGGGATTGTTATAGTTTGTGTCTGAATGTCCTACCAAAGCTTCATGTAATCATGAAAGGGGGGCTTTTGAAAGTGACTGAATCTGAAGTTTGTGATTGGTTCATTGTCTAGTGCTGGGATTGGAGGTATGAACGCTAAACTCATCCTAGGGCAGGTAGTCTGTGTACAATATAAGGGAAGAAGAGTGGCTTGCTCCTTCCTTTTGCTCTTGTTTTTTTGCTGTCTTCTGCTGCCCATCCTCCTTGAACTGTTGCCCCTCTGCCACTCCACCCTGACTTGTAGTCAGAGGATTCAGACTGAAACCTCCACAAACTGTGAACTAAATAAACTTTTCCTCCTTTCACTTTGGATATCTTGCATTTTGTCCCAGCAACAAGAGAAAAATAACCAAGACAGGGACCTTCTCCCTCTGACCAGCCCTCTCTCTGTGGAAAGCTGCGATCTCTCCTGTCAGATGACCAGCTAGGTTTTTAGTGATCTGGTGCACTGTGCTTCACCATGATTCAGACAGTGTCACAAACCCACCTGGGGGCCTTGCTCATTTCCTTGTCATTTTTTCTTCTTGTCTCCTAGTTTTACATTTTCCTCTAGAGCTATGAATTCAGCAGATGTTCTGCCAAAGATTTCCTTCAGCCTCCTTGTGCTGGCTGTGAAGGAGACACTGAGCCTATCTCCTGTCTTCACAGTTTCTCCTCCAAATCGAACTTCCCTCTCTACCACATCCTGATTCCTCAACCACTCAGAAGACTGTGGCCTCTGACTGTAAAAGGACAGCTGCAGCTGGGCAGCCGTCTGGGTAAGAAAACTGGAAAATACTAGGTACGATTTTTAAACTTTTGAGACTTGGGAAATATAACGAGGAAACTTGGATTTGAGCAGTGAGACCTAAAGACATCAATGCACATGGAAGTGAGCAGAGTTTTCTGGAAGCCGTGATTACCCTTGCATATCTGCCTTTCCTTGGCACAGGAAGTGAGGCCGAGATGCTTGGAAAATCCTCCGTGGTGCAAGACAGGAAACCAGAATGATCCTGAATATGTCATAGACTGAAAGTTTTGAAAATGGAATTTTGCAGCTGCCAAGACAGGGAGGACTTGAGAAAACAAAATCCATGAGATAAGAGAGGTAGACAACAGAGCGTCTGTCTCTCAGGGGTTTAGACCAAGACTGTTTGTTGTCCACATCATCTATATTCTTCATGGTGGGTGGGCGTGGTCGTAGAAACTTCCGTGCATTGTGAGATTGCAACATCCTTAGCCTGTCCCCAGAAGATGCCAGAAGGAACTCAGCTGCCCTTTCCCCAAAGCTAGAACTAAACATATCTCCAAATGTGTGGTACTGTATCCTGAGGGGAAAGGTCATCCCCCTGGAGGTCCACTAAGTTAGCATCTTGAAGTACTTGCCAAATCCTTAAACTGTACAGGATAGCAAAGTAAAAAGCCAGGTAGAGGGGAAATGAAATGGATGACAGTAGAATCTTCAACTTGCAGGTATTAATAATAAAAAAAAATTTTGAGTTTTCAAGGGAGAAGAATCACAGCAAACAGTCTATGTTCTCAGTTGTTGCCTGTAGACCGCTGGCCATCAGGACACCATCCATTCTCACCTGAGTCTGATGGTGTTGGATAAGGGTAAGAAGAATTCCAGTCAACACAGGTGCTGTCAGAGGACATGGGGAGTCATATCTAAAGAAAGATGATATCTGCTGAAATTTGGTAATGATTTATATATAGTGTCCTGCATTCCAATCAAAACTAAGGAACAGGATGCTAAGGATGCATACTAAAGAACATAATAAAAGTAAAATAGATAATACAATGGAGTCCCAGGTGAATCCACTAGAGTAAAAGCAAAATTTAAAATAACTGTTATTTATCAGATCAAACATTACATGTGACTCTCAAGTCTGAAATTAGGTATTCAAATGCAACTTTTACAATTGTTAATGAAAATTCAAAAGATAGATTTACTCATAGGCAGAAAACAGCTAAAGACAGGTTGTTAAGCTGGAAGAAAATTTGGTAGAAATTATCCAAACTAAATTCATAACAACAAATAAAATGAAATATACAGAACAGAACATAATGATTATATGTAATATGCTAGAGGAGATCTAGTTGTGACTGGAATACCATAAAGAAAAGCAATATTCTAAGCCTATGAATTTTCTACAATATTTAAAGGGCATAAAGTTTCCTATCCCTGGACGCTAACAAAGGCCAAGCACATTGAGTAAAAAGAAAGAAAATTGGATGAATGATATAGACTTTCAGAAACCAACAAAGAAAGGAAACAGTAAAAGAATAGAGCCAACAAGATAAATTTACCTTCAAAGGAACATTAGCAGGGAAAATTGATTCTTCAACAAAAGAAATGAAAACCAAAGACAATTGAATGATATTGTTCAAATGCTCAAATAAAAATATGGTACTAGGATTTCTACTTAGGACTCTACACTCCACAAGAGTAGTTATCCTTCTAAAGAGAAGATAAAAATAAAACACTGCTAAACAAACAAAAACTCTAGAGAATCTTTTATCACTAAATGTGCACTAAAGAACTAAAGAGAAGTTTTCAGTGAACACACAATGACCCCCCCTCAAAAAAACCCCAGAAGTATGAGAAAGAATCAGAAGTGATTGAAAGGAAAATATATGTGGTAAGATAAATATGTACTGCTTAGTCCAAACATTAATAGACACATTTTTGGAGTTTTAAAGTAGTTGTTAAACTATAACATGAGAAAACAGAGGCTAAAAGATAGGAAGAAATAAAGTTTAAAGTATCCTGAGCACCATATGTGGAAACCAGTAAGGCTGACCATTAACAATGACTCTGTACTCACTTCCAATTTATGCTGTAATAAATTAACACAAATTTAATGACTTAAAACAATATAGCTTTATTATTTTAGAGCTCTGGAGTTCAGAATTTTAAAATGACTCAGCAGAGCTTTGCTCCTTCTAGTGGCTGTAAGAGAAAAAAAATCTGTTTTCTTGGTTTTTCTAGATCTAGAAGCTGCCTATGTCCCTTGGCTGGTGGGTCTCCCCTCATCATTACCAAGGTTCCCATTCTTACATCTGTGACTCTGACATGGTCACTCTTCTTTTATTAGGACAGTTATGATTATATTGGACCCAGTGGATAACCTGGGACAATCTCCCATCTCAAATTCCTTAACTTAACCAATCACACTTCTTTCTGTAAGGGAACATGTTCATGAGGTTAAAGAACAGGATGTAGGGAATGTCACACGTCATTCTGACTATTACAGTGGCCTTCCTGGGCCCACAAAATCTGTGATTATCTCACATGCAAAATACTCATTTCCACATCCTCAAAAGTTTCAAGTTGTGACAGTATCACATTTCCATTTTCACTGGCTCTGGCTTATTTCACACTTTATTTTTCTTTGCCTGTGTTTATTAAAGTGAACTTCTAACATCAGCAAGATTAATCCAGGAGTCCTGAGAAAGGTCATCCAATGTTAGTTGCAAAACTAACCATTGCTCCCCTGCAGTGGGACTATCCAGGGCATTGTAAATGAAAACAAACTGTACAGAGGAGCTTGAAAAACACAAAGCAACCGTGGGTCCAGAGAAGACAAACAGCTAAAAGGAGATAGCTAAGTGTCAGTCTCCAAGAGGACTGCACAACACAGTAGCATAAAGCTGGGGTAGACCAGGTGCACAGGCAGGTTCATCGCTGTGACTCTGAATAATGAACCACTTTTTATAGCAGCTTTAAACTGCGCCTTTCTGGATGGAGAGCTAACGCATTAATGAGGGCCATGGGGTCAAAGAGCTCCTTTCATTTTCCTCCACAAACACCAAATGCTCCAGAATACATTCGCCTTTATTTCTATCACATTCTGATAGAAACACTTCTTTTCTTTTTAAAGCCTGCAGTTTAAACCAAAGTCTTGACTTGGTATCCAAGATGTCTTTGTACTGGTACCGACTCTCCTGTTTCTTTCCCCACGATCAGTTTCCTCTTGTACATAGAACTGTGAACTTTTCCGAGCACACTATGATTTTGTTTTGTTTTGTTCTTTGGATTTTTGAGACGTGCTCTCATTTCATAGTACAAGACAGACTTAAACCCACTATGGAGTCAAGGGTGATCTCAAACTTGCAGTAATCCTCCTGCCTCAGCCTCCCAAGTGCTAGGATTACAGGCATGCACTACCACATTTGGCTACCATGATCTTTTATTAATTGTTTGTGCATACAATGGCTCTAGGTTGGAATATTTTTATTTTCCTCTTCTACTAGGATCTTCCTGGTCATCCTTGTACATTTATCTCCTTTTTTATTCTTTTTGGGCCCTTAGTTTGCCACATAAAGATGCATATTCTTGCATAATAATCATTTACATGGAATTCACAGGTACTAAATATTTGTGAAATTTTATAATTCTATATACTTGTATAATCACTATCTAGAATTAAGAAAATAAGTGAATGATTTTTGTGTATCTCCCAGTTATTTCTTACTCATTGATGTATTTTAGTGTCCAAATAGGATCTAATAAATAGTATTTCAATAATGTGTGCTAAACATGTGAATGGACTGAAAAATCTTAGCATTTGCAATGTTTTCATGAATTAAGAAAAGAAAGAAACATAATGAGGGAAATGATATGAAAACATATAAACATGATAATGATATAATTTACAATATAATTAGAATAAGGACCATGTGTTTAAAGTTAGGGAAATAGGCCTATGAAACTGCCCATGATGGATAAAAAGTTCACATTTGTTCTTCTACCATAAACCATTAAAAAAAAAAAACCTTGCCAAGTTATATATAGCAACCTTTTAAGGATGGCACACAGGACTCATCCCCAGGAAAAGCAAGCTAAGAAGGTCAGCCCGACCAATATCATACCTTACTGGAGGCTGAAACTAGTTTCTAGGCCAAGGAGAGAAGGGAGAATTCAAGCATGAATCAACACACTGGCTGAGTGGGAGAGACACAGACCAGAGTTCCAAGGAGCCAAGGAAACTAGAATTTTCAGGCAGAAAACATTACCTGAGAAAAGGGTGCTGTACAGAGAGAGAGAAAGCTCCAGAGATCTGCAGAAAGCGTTCCTTGAAACTTGGATGGAGCAGTGTTGTACAAAACTGTGAGAAGCAGCTACCTGAGATTGTAAAAAGAGTTGCAGAATGTACATTGCAAGCGTTTCCAGTGAACTGGGAATAATCAGTGTCCCGCCAGTCTGAGTGGAAAGACCCAGTACTACAAGGCAAAGGGCAGGTGCCCAAAATGGCACCACCTTAGCAATGGACGAAATTAGCTCTACTTCCGGAACTGCCTTAATGAAAATTACAAGCAAGCGTTGAAAGTTTTCAACTGATTCAAGATAACTTAACAATAATAAAAGCAAATTCAGCATTCTCGAAATGAGTATAGCAAAACCCAACTCCAAAGTGTAAAATTCACAGTATATGGACTATTGCAAAAGTATAGAGACAAAAAAAGAAGCAAAATTATGACCCGTAATCAGAGAAAAACCTGATCAGTAGAAAAGAATACAGAAATACAAATATGGAATTTATAGATGGGGAACATGACATCTATTATAAGTACCTTCCTTCTATTCAAGAAGGTAAAGAAAAGCAGGTGACGAGATAAGCAAACTATGAAACACTGTTAGAGAAACTAAGATCTCAAAACTGGGAAGATAGACCACGTTCATGGATTAGGAGATTAGTATTTGTCAGATGTCAACTCTTTCTAAAGATTGATTGCTGGGTAGGTTTTTGATTTTGTTAAAACGGACATATGAATTTTAACAGAGATGGAAAGATTCTAGAGTAAACGAAATAACTTTTAAAAATAACAAAGTTGGGGGATTTAAACTACTTAATTTCAAAAGTTTCTATAAAGTTACAGTGAGAGTGTAACATGAGAGTGTTGTCCTGGTTAGAAGATTTATATATAAAATTATAAATTAAAAAAAATATATATATATATTATATATATGTCTTCCCAAATTATGGTGGGATGAATCCTACTAACCACTGAAAATCAAATGTATCATAATCAAAATGCAC
Source organism: Hydrochoerus hydrochaeris (assembly GCA_004027455.1). Lineage (NCBI taxonomy): Eukaryota > Metazoa > Chordata > Mammalia > Rodentia > Hydrochaeridae > Hydrochoerus > Hydrochoerus hydrochaeris. The sequence continues at coordinate 14,456 of PVLA01009211.1, forward strand.
TTAGTACTCCCAATATAAATTAAAAGAATCTTAAGTCAACATTTTATCAGTTGGGGATCACCTAAAGGTGTATGTACTTGTATGTGCTTCTGTGAATGCGTGTAGACAGGGAAACAGAGGAAAAGAAGGTGAAGAGAGAGAGAGTTATGAATTTCTTAACAATGAGTATTTTTTTTCAAAAATGCAATATTAGACAACTTTGTCACTGTACATACGTCCTACACTATATGAGACATATAGGCCATATATACCCTGCTCTTAGGGTCATGGTGAGCAAAACAGTAAAAGCATATCAAGAAAAATAATGCAGTCAAAAAGCTTGGTAAACATGAGATATATGAGGCTTTGGGATGTTTAACATAACACATTGGTTACAATAAACTTTCTAAATAAGGATATACTCCAAAATGATGATTAAAATATAGTATAGTGAATACACGGCTGGAAGTCACTTATGATTCAATTGTTTGTTACCATCAAACAGATCAGTAAGGTACTGAGCAAGCTGAAACACAAGATAACTAAACACATAATGGACTTGAAAAGCAAAAGGAGGAAAAGAAAGCTCTCCAAAGGATATAACTGCATGTATGTTTAAGTATGTAGGATTGACAACCATGTTGCTAAGTTTTTGTTGGATCATTGAACAGAACTGTTTGCATGTCCACTTTATATGCTTTAATTTTGCAACTTGAACAACTATTTCTAAGAGGACAATATGTAATTTATCAACTAGCGATTTCTCACTGTTTATTTTTTTTGAAATTCTGTGTTATTTCTACCCTTTTTCTGTTTTTTTCTCTTTAAATAAAATAAAAATTTTTTAAATGAAAAAAATGCTATTTGGTGCATGCCTAAACACACACACACACACACACACACACACAGAGACAGAGAGAGAGAGAGAGAGAGAGAGAGAGAGAGAGAGAGAGAGAGAGAGAGAGAGAACCACTGGGATACAATAGAGGACTAGCACATGTATGGCCAAGAAAGTCTGAACAAACTTGCCACAGTAATTCAGTGGGGAAAATGTATTTTTCCAACCAATGATTCTGGTATGCAATGACCTTTATTTTATATTATATGCAAAAATTAGCCTGAAGTAGATTGTAAACCTAAATGTAAGAGCTAAATCTAGAACAATATAAAAGAACATAAGGGAAAAAAATCTTCGTGATTTTGTGGGCAAAAATTCCTTGGTATAGTAAAAGCACAAAGTGTAAAAAATTGAACTTTATCAAAATGAAATACAGTACATTAATTCTTCAAAAGACAATTTAAAGAAAACTTTCAACAATCATGGATTTAAAAATATTTTCAAATCTTCATATTGTACAAAGAAGATACAAAGAAGTCTTTCAAGTTAAAGAGCCAAATTACTCAAGATTTTAAAGTGGAAGAGTATTTGAACACTTTGTCAAAGAAGGCATATGAATTTTAAGCACAAGGAAAGATGCTTAATGTCATTGGTCATCAGGGTAATATGAATTTAAACTTCAGTGATATATCACTACATTACCACTAAAATAGTGAAAATTAAAAAGACTAACAATAGCAGGTGGTTGGGACAATTCCAAGAAACACAGGTCTCATATGTGACTGATAGAGTGTAAACCACTCAGTCATTTGAAAATAGCTTAACACTTCTCGGCTATTCAGACATATTCTTACCATGTTAGTAGACTTACTGTTTTTATTTATTATATAAGTCCTTATGACTACACAAAGATTTCTTCTGAAATAGCCACAGGAATTTGTTCCTTAATAATTAGAAATTGGAAACAACCTATATATCCACCTACTGGTGAATGAGGAAATTGTGCTATATTAATACAATTGAATGCTCCTCAGGTATAAAAATGAACAACTTTTCATGTTTTGAGTGAATTTCAAAACATTATACTAAGCCAAAAACAAGATACAAAAGACAATTTACTGTTGGATTCCATGTTTATGAAATTCTGGAAAAGCTAACACAAGCTATAGGAAAAGAATTATTAGGTATACCTTAGATTCTGTGGGTGCTTTACATTGTCCAAAATTACAGGGAAAAATTTAAGGTGATGAAAATAGCCTGTGTTCTGATTGTGGTGATGGTTACAGAATCATATGTGAATTATAAAAACTGATTATATATTTGATACAATGAAGTTTATCATATATAAATTATACCTCAGAGAAAAATGGAAAAGAATTAGGTAGGACTGATAGGGTCCAATTCTAGTGTTAAAATCCAGACAGAAAAGCTTGAATTTAGTCTGAAGAACAATATCAGTAAAATGTTAGTATACAGTTGCATCATAAATAAATGACAATCCTGAGGTTTACAAAGAGCTTGGATTTTCTTCTATCCCAGTAACTTTTTTTTTCTTTTCTTACTTGTGAGGGATCTAGGGAATTTCTTAGCAAAATGAGTCAAAATTACATATACATATGTACTTTTTTCACATCTATTTGTGTAGTGCAATTTTGATTTACTAATGCAGAGCTGAGGCAGCAGGTGAAGGTAACTTCCCCAGATTAATAATGACTTCACTGATTCCTTTAGAGATGATGTATGTAAATTGGTGGAATTTTACATCTGATATTTTAACCCAGCAAGAGCAGGAGGAGAATGTGTGTACAAATGTAATGTATATCCTCTAACCTGAAGTCTGAAGCAAATCTCAGGCGGAGAACTGCAGCCCTGTAGGTTACCCGTTGGAGATGCTCTCAGCGACGATGTAATGAGCGTTTTGATCCTGGTGGATCAGATGCAAGCACCGCTGGCAGGTGCAGTTTCTCCAAAGAAGTCATTAAACCACGAAGGGCACAGCAGAATCACTGCGATGTTCCCAGCACACCAACAAGTTCACCAGGAAGAAGTCAGGCCACGTGCATCAGATCAGCCCGGACAGCGCACAGTGTCACTAAAGATTCAACCTTCCCAAGTGCTCCTTGTTTTATAGACAGGATTTGATTCCCTTTGGGAATGAACTGGTGTGAAATCCTGGTTACGCAGAACCACGGGCACTGCAAGCTGTGGGGAATTCTTGTGGACACAGACACACCGAGCCAGTGACACACGGACCAGTGACTGAGAAGAAATTATACTACATTAAACGGCGACCCTAAGAATTGTATCCACAATCCTAGTAAATGATTGGGAGAAGTCACTGAATGCATGTATAGCAGACACAGACTTACAATGCTTAACAGGAAAGCACAACAATGGATAAAGAGTAGGGGAAAAGGAGTTATTAGAAATGGCGAATAAAATTATAGTCCACCTCACTGGCAATCCAGAAAATGCAAAGTAAAACATCAAGTGAATATTTGATCTAGAAAACTGATCCAGAAGGAAAGTTGAGGTTGAAAATGTCCAGTGTTGCCAATGGTGGGGGAAATGCTGGCAGCGGTGAGATTTGGCACCATCTTTTGGGAAAACATTTCGGCAGGATTTAGCAAAAGGTTAAAGCACATTTGCTTGGATCCATCAATTATGTTCTAACAATTAGCTCTACATAAATATTGACTCCTGTGTGCAAAGATATTTATTGCAGTAATGTTTAAAAAGGAAACTACTGGAAACCATTTTAATAGCTATTGATAGACAAGTGGGAATACAATTCCTGCTCTGTCCACACCACAGAATGCATGCTGCTTTGCAAAATAAATAAATAACAAACAGAGCTACATGTATGGCTAAGAAGTGAGTACTAACACACACACACACACACACATATTTGTTGAGTAGAATGACCAAAGCATAATCCCATTTTCTAAGTTTCAATTCTGTATTATTTTGTTGACTATTTTTCAATGATCATGCTTCATATGTATATTATAAATTTGAAAGAAAAATGAAAGAAAACAATTACTTGTTATAAACTTGTGAAAAGTCATTTCATTGCTTTTTTCTCTTCCTTTATTTTTCCTTTCCTTAGTCCTTTCATCCCCTTGCCTCTTTCTAATATTTATTGCATGACTTCTATGAACTACTTCTTGTTTTGGGTATTCATTCATCTTATAAGTATTAGTGCACATAAGTTATAAAAACTAATAAATATTATATGATGACAATATCATAGTAGAAGTCTAATCTGAACTGAGAAAAGTGAATGTTTAAGTTGGACTGAGGAGAGGTAACTGGTCAGAGAGATGGTAACAAGGGTGTAAAGGTTAGCAGAAGTTTTCAGGATGGATAATCAGACAGAGGCTTCATGCTGAGGGAACCAGGCTTTAGCATCAAATAATCAAGTGTTTTTATTCCATTTGAGTAGAGGTTCTTTCAAAATTATTCTCTGTAAGTTCAGGACAATGCCATCAGAATTCATAATAGAGAGTGACCAAAAACCTGACCTCATTGGTGGCAGGCACACAAATACTCTCAATGTTCAGGGTGCTTCCTGCAAACCCTCAGGGTCCAGGACGCTTTCTCTTGCCTCAGGGTAACGGGTTGTGTTTTGTCTGTGTGTCTGTGAGCCTTTCTACCATCCTTTCAAAATGTATTTGCTGCCGTGGAGCCATAATCAGTCCCGCTTAATCATCCGGCCACCAAGCATGGGATGCCTCTAATTCATAACTCGCACTGGCTACCTGGTCTCAAGGATCTTTGCAAAGTATGTTTGCATTCTGCCTCTTTCAGATGGAAAGAGGAGACATGAAGCGAGTGTCCAATGTGAAATCACTCATGGTCCAAATTGAGCCGCCCCTGTGTGCTCTCTGAGGACCAGCATGGCATGGCTTTCTGCTTGTAAGTACAGGTACCATGTCCCACATGTGTAACAGCACGAAGGGGAAAATAATTCTTGATTGAATAAGTCAATAAAATGTTACGGGAACAAAGACTATTGGTGACTAGGTAAACCTGCGTTTATTTTAGAGTCATTCTATCATTTCCCTGTTCAAATGTAGACACATGTCTTTATGTTAAATAGAGTTTCTAAGCTTTGTAGGTAAGCAGTGACATTATGAAGAATGGAAAGACTTCCCTTTATCTTGATGAATAAAAGAAGTATTAATTGACTCTACCATGCTCCACAAGGCTCTCTGCACTGACATTTTAAGTCTACTTTAAATCATATTCGCTTTTACCATATCTTTCTTGTCAACAAGATCTGTTCAGTTGTCTATCCAAGCTCCTATTGCTTAGCACTGTGTCTTACTTGGTGTACAATAAGAATTTGTAGCATGAATTAGTGGATGACTGCATGTCAGCGAATTAAACAAGCTAGCCTTTCAAACTCAAAGTGGGTAAAGCAGGCTTTGAACAGCTCAAATATGCCTGTTGACTTTTGAAGAGAATTGTATTTCCCTGTAATAAAATTAACACAGTGCTCATCTGAAGTATCAAATTAAGCATACATCAAAGAGACCCATGGAAACCTGGGTGCCGTATAAGAACACATCCACACCAGCTTCTCAAGAAAAAGAGAATAAGATGAGAAATAACTGACACACAGGGAGGTAGCAAGATGTGGAATTATTCTGAGCAAATTTTGGACATGTTAAATCCAGTATTTTATTGTTAAAATATGTTTAGTATATATTAATTTCATGGTTTAAAATGTAAAAAAATCAAAAACTATTTAAAAACGATAGCTCAATATCTTTTTTAAAAATGTATGGCTCCTCTTTTCAGTCGTAGATTTTCCTTCATTTTCAAGGAGATCTGTGTGATGCATGAGAAGCTAACACAGAAGGACAGAGGCCGTGAACACACATGGATCAAGCTTTAGCTGGCCAGAAACTGGGGGCATCTAACCGTCTTCGCCCAGCTGCTCTAGGAAACGGCTGAGGGAATAGGACCCTGGGTCTGTCTGTGTGTCTCCCCCACCAGATGGGGCTTCCACCTGGAGAACGAAGGTGGGGGTGGCCCAGCCACAGGACTGGCATTGTGAATGAAGTACGGTAGGTCGGTGAATCACAATCTGCTCAAGAACAGGCTGCCAGCGAGATGACACTGCCATTTGACATCCCAATAATTTCCCTGCTAACATATGCAATCAGTTCGCAGCTCCAGCCCAGCACAGTTGGCTGAGTTGGGGGAATGGGCCGGACTTGTTGGCACTCCCCAAAAGACAGGTGGAGAAGCAGAGGATTAAGCTGTCCGCTCAGCCAGCAGAGAGAGATGTGTCAGAAGCTCCTTCAGCCTCGCTCACATGGCTCTAAATATGGTCCCGTCGTCCTCGCCTGACTGTGGAACCGTGATGATTCCTACTGCATGATCGGAGCTAAATATTTTCTGTCTGTCTCTATCCCACCAGATGGAAAACCCCTTGAAGGCAGAAAACCCATTTCTTTCTGTCTCCCTTCAAGAAAGATTTCTGTTATAGATACTGTTCAGCAAAATGTCCATAAGTGTATTTTATAAATTATAAAGTTCTGCTTAAATTTCATGGGTGATGTAGGAAGAAATTAAAACAAAAGGAGAAAAAAATGTAACTTTTTAAATGAAAACCAACAGACAAGATTTAGGGATATCAATGCCACACCCTAGAAGCGAATTCTTATACCTCCTGAGAATTCTTTAATGTTGTCTGGGTCCTCCAAGGACCCTCCTTTGTCCTCTTTTTTGAACACAAATTGAGTATGCATTGGTGCACTTGAGTCCTCTTCGGAATGCATCAAGAATCCAAGCACAGTCATCAGGCAATTAGTGCAGCATTATTACCATAGCTAAATCCTGAGGTGTGGGGAAGTTGGCGACACAAATCAGTAGCACAGGATTAAAGGTACGGCCCCCAGCTTTGTGCAACTGCAAATCCGTGAGCATAGTTCAGGTCCCCAAGGAGCAGAAACGTAGAAAAGGGCAAGTGCACTCAGGCAGGGTGAGCCACTGAGCTGCTAGGTGAAAAAGTTAGGACAGAAGCAGAGAAGAGGGGAAGACCAGAGTTTGGAAAGAACCGCTAGTAAAACTAAGTAGATACAGAAGTCTGTTGAATCCTCTGAGGATGGGGCTTTGCTGGCATGAGTGTACAGCCTGGGAAATCAAGAGTAAAGAGGCTTCCAGATGGACCAAGGAAATGAAAAAGAGAAACAACTTTCAATTAAAAATATGTAAAAATCCTGGAGGGCTTAAGGAGAGACCACATGGGAAGTACAGGAAATGAGAAGAAGGATTTGCATTCCGTAGACACAGGAAGCAAAGTGTCTGAGCCTGGAGAGTAGATGAAGTCAACAGTTTTGTGGCTGAGAAGGAAAGCTTCAGGGTTCAGAAAAGACTAGAATTCAGTAGGTCCTTATCGAGGACATAAAACTAAGCATGTGCAGTAATTTATAATAACTCCGATAAGAGCTAGCCATTTACTAAATGCTGCCCATATACCAGTCACTGTACTTCTATGGAATCCATCTATCTAATCCTTGCTGCAGCCAGCAAAGGTGGACACTGCTCTTTTTTCATAGGTAAAGAAACTGAGGCTGAGAGATGTTCAGCAGCTGCCGCATGCTCACCCAGCTATGAGTCAGTATTCAGCTTCCTCAGTAGTTGTGAGAACTGGAGGGGCTGGAGGAATCTACAGCACCAATTTCAAGCTTTGCTATGAGAGCTGCTCTAACACATAGCCAGACTCAACCGGTTTTGCACTTGCACTATTTCTTCCTGAGGTAAACCGTGCAGACTTCCCCCCGGGTTACCAAGGGGTCTCCCAGCTCCCACTCTTGCTTTCCTATTGTCCACTCTTATCTTGACAGCCACAGTGATTCTTTTAAAATGAAAGCCAGATTAGGCTGGTCTTTGTCTGAAACCCAGCCAGGGTCTTGATTTATCATTTGCATTAAAAGCGGAAACTCTTATAATAGTCTACAAGACCCTGCACGATCTCGCTTCCTCCCTGGCCCCATCTCCAACCTCACTGCACTTTGCCTTTACCTCCGCCCCGCAACCACCCACTACTGTCCACAGGCAGATTGTGTTTGCTGGTCTCTCTGCCCCTCACCCTTCCTCCTACACCCCTGCATGAGCTTTACTCCCTTCAGGTCTTCCTTGATTGCTCAAAGCAAAGTGGCACTCCCTAGCCCTTCCATCCTCTGCTCCCTGTCCTGTTTTTCTCCAGATCATTTATCACCGTCTGACCTTCTCACTGGTTATTTGTCTGTTGTCTGCCTCTTCCCCAAGAACATGAAGCTCACGAGGCCTTTTTGTCACTGATACATGACTGGAACAGTGCCCAGCATGGGGGTCAATAAATATTTGTTTATTGAATCCAGGCAAAGTGGGTTCTGCTTTAGTGTTGGCGGTATCCCTGATATTCTAATGAAAATCTAATTACTAGGAGACGAGGAAGCAGGACCTCTGGTGGGAGAAGCAGAGAAGAGGATTCTAAAGCCTGAAACAGGAGAACAGCAGCGGTGGAGAAGGCACGAAGGAGCCGCTGAAACCATTCGGTTCCCTGGTGAGAAGCTGGGGGCACAACTCTTAAGAACAAGGAACAACACTGTTTGAGGCCTGTTCCTTCAGTACTGATGTGTGGAAGCGTTGGGACACACTTTCCGAGAAAATTCTGCACCGCATCACTGTCTAATCAATCGGAGCTCTCGGGGAGGGGGAGGCGACGAGAGGCCGAGCAGTCTGGACTAGAAGCCGTCCAGCTAGACCGCCAGGCCCTCCGGGAAGGCGGGTGGCCGCAGCAAGGCACTTCTGTCGATGAGCCTCATGGTTTCCAGGTGAGTGGTGGAGCACCCTGCTTTCAACTGCCGTATTATTTCTGAGAACTTAGTCATTCACGTCCGTTCCCTTTCAGGAAATCACATCAGCACGTGCTGTCTGATATAAGTGTTCAAAGAAGAATGCCTGACAAACCGGAGGTGATTTTTAGGTCAAATACAACATGGTTAAATATGTCTAATGTTGAAGTCCAATTTAAATCTGTCAAAACAGCATTTGTTTCGAGAAGACCAGGTGCGCTTTTTATGGGTTTCATTTTATGGAAGCCCTTGCTATTTTGGGCGAATTTCATTTCTTAGGTGTTGATTGTTTGCAGATGCTCTGGAAGACACAACAGGAGAAAGTTTTCAGAAGTTCTTAAGAAAGTTTTTAGGAGGAGGAATGAGGCATTCGAAGCAGTCCTTGGCTGCGGTGCCTGAGGAAAGTCCAGGGTAGAGCAGTGTTCGGAGAAGTGGGCTTCAGACTCAGACTATGCAAGCTCTTTGTGCAACGTCTGGTCACCCACCTGGAGAACTCCTGTGAAGGGGGCCCGGAGGCGGTGTGGGAAGAGAAGGCCATTTGCAGGGAAGCACCCAGGGGAAGACAGTGCCCGGCACACTGGCTACTGCACTAGGGCGCCTCCTTTCTCTCCTACGACAGCACTGTCAAACGCCTGGTCATTGGACTCAAGTAACACTGGGCAGCCAACAGGAGAGATGGGACTCCAGGTTGCTACTCGTGAGTTCAAAAGAGTCCAGAAGAGAGCAGCTAACGTAAGAATGGAGGGACCTCTTTGGATGCTACCAAGTTTTCCTTCACCAGTCTTGTGTCACCAACTATTCTTTGATGGTCCCAAAGACGGTCACCTCTGCAAAGCTGCCCTGAACCAGCCTCCTCTACAGAAGCAAGGACCATAAACTACCAGAAAAAAAATTCTCTTTGGGGGTTTTAATTTGTTTCTGGTGTAATGACATGCTCTGAACATACATTACCTTCTTAAGTGTAAATGAAACAACTGCTATGACTGTATCTATGAAGTGTGAAACTTTTTAAATATATTATGGTAAAAATGCATTGCCATTCACCCCCCTCGAGACACACGTCCTTAACAGGAACACACTTACCTCATCATTCTGGCCCAGCTTCAGGGGTTCTAGAAGTGCTTTTTCAGGAGTGCCTTTAGTTGCACGGTTGTGGCTGCTTTAATAACCCAAAGATACTAGATTCCAAATGGCCACCACTCATGGCCATCTTGAGTTGGAGCCAGAACCAGAAGTCTCTACTGCCAGGCCCAGGACTCAAGTGGATAAAGTCTGATGCAGAAGTTTCACTATTCTGCTTTCCTGCTGAATGGCTCTCATCTGAAGCATTCACTGTGTTTTTCATAACTCCTCAAGAAAGAAGACTTTCAGAGCTCCTTCAGAAGGGAGCAACAATAGCGGGATAAGTGTGCTCGAAGCAAGAGGGAATATTCTGAGGGGAATTAAGTGCAAGGTGTCTTTTGTTGTAAATTGTTTTAAAAATTTAAACATACAGCACATATTTAGATCAGCTCTTGGACCTATAGTGTGAAAGAAAAAAGAGAATGAATCTGCAGTCATTTAACAATATGTGTAGTTTTATAAACTTTAGCATATTAATGATATGTAATTTAAGCAACTGAGACACTGGATAATGAAGTTTAAATAATGACCCTTCTTTATTAAAAATTATTAAAGTGGCAGCATTATGAAATCTAAAATCTTTTTCTCCCCTCCCAAATCGCAACCATGATGCAATTGAAACATATTTGGAAATAAAGCCAATCAAGCTGAGCTTTGCTGGGGTGAGCTGTGCTCCTCAGGAGACTGACAGTGCATGTTGGAGAAAGAGGGCGTCACCGGGCTGGTTTTTGCAAGTTGTGACTGCAGAGGTCAAAGGCTCCAAAAACAGAACTTTCATTCTTTGACCCCCATGGCCTCCCGGCTTCTTCTCATCTTGGGTCTTTATTTCCCCGTCACATTCTGAGAGCACATCACTAAGTCTTCTTAAGACTTCTTCATTCTTTAGTACTGCAGTTTCAAGATCATTCATAAAACAGCAGCTTGAGAAGGCAGCTCCCCAGGCAATCCTCTGTGACGCCAGGTAGGGTCACTGCTGACTGTCACAGCCCTTAGCAAACCGAGGTGGAATTTCATAAATACTGTATGAACGTCACAGAAGAGTAAGTAGGAATAAGCACTGGTTTTGTCCCTACTAAAAATTAAAGAAAAAAAGTAAATTTATAAAGGTTTTGACTTCTATTTTCATTTAAGTTTACTTTCCTGTTCATATTAGAAACATTAGGAAAATACAGAAAATTACAGGGAAAAAAATACAATGTTTCTTACCTAGCTCTTGGTATCTTTTCTTCCTTTTATTTGGGTGCTTGGGATTGAACTCAAGACCTTGCGCTGACCAGGCAGGCACTTACGCCACTGAGCTAAACCCCCCAGCCCTTTCAATGGATTTTTAACTCATTAAGTCTCTCTTTTAGCTCAACCTGACTGTTCATGACACATAACAAACTCTCAGTTGAATGAATGAAGCACTGAATATTCTCCCACAATACATTGCTCGTTTATTATCTGAATTTATTTCCTTTATCCATCCTGAAGTTTTCCTGAGCCAACGTGACTGTCATTCTGGGAAGTGTCTTCAGAAACAGCCTGGCTGGATGACCCCGTATAACCAGCCCCAGGTATGGGATTGAGGCAACTGTTTCCGCCTCTGCTGCTGTCCAAGCATCTGTGGGAAATCACCTGGTGAGTCCAAATTTTGCCAGTGAGAAAGCATAGCCTCCCCGCATCATGAAACGAAGCTACCTGTTCAATGACATTTCAGTCCTTAGTGTCATTTCAGGATACAAACATTTGGGTTTCCCCTCATGGCTACAGTATGACTCTTACTCACCAACATCATCTTTCCAATAGTGGAAACCATTGCTGAATAATATGTAGAGAGATCCAAAAGCTTATTAGTTGTAGTGATATTAGAGATAAGCAATATTAGGTGATAATCTAGTTGATACTGGATTTTAACCTAATATCGGCTCTATTTTTCTACCAGTCCTTAGAATTTCTTTAAACTCAGTTTCTGAGGCCCTCTGCTTATCCCATGAACTACTCTTTCTGAGTCACATTAGGAGTTTCTCCTCCGGTCCCAACCTCTGGAACAGAGCTCTTCTGAGCCCAGTCCATGCACCTCTTCCCTCCTATCTACACGCTCTTCCTAGTGAACCCAATTAGCTGCCTCTTACAGGCTGACAATTCCAAAGCGAGTATCTCCAGTCCTGAACCACAGACCACAGCGCTGAGCTGCCAAACTGCAAATCGAACATCTTTATTTGAATGTGTAATTGGTTTTCAAAATTCACCTGTTCTAACTGCTGAGCTCCTGATGCCCATGTCGCTTCCCCCTTGCTCTCTCCTTCCTTTGTGCTGTTATTCCAACCTTAGTAAAAATGTCTCCTCTCTAAGAAGTGACTGTGTCCCCAGCCTCTACACTCCCTGCTCTGATCCTGCGTGAGCTTCTGGTGAGGGAGTTTCCTTCCTTGTCATAGTAGGTACCACTCGTTCACTGGGTTTTCTCTCCTCTTCTTTATCTAATATAAGCTCATTGAGGGCAGAGATTTTATTGGTGCTGTTCATTGTTTCATCTTAGAATCTAGAACCATGTCTGGTTCACAGAAGGCACTCAGCAAATATATAGAATGCATAGATGAATGTTCAATAGGATGAATGGCCATGATGCGTCCAATAGCAGATACATGGACCTTCCAGCTCTGTCTCAGTGAGGCCAAGGTGACTTAGCTTGGTTAGGTGTGGATTTACTTTTCCTGAAACTAGTGAGAAAGATGGGACCAGCAAAGATTTGTTTCATAGCCCAAGTGAAAAAAATCATGGAGACTCTATAAAGGGATGTGAATTTTTCTTCATCAAGAAACATAAGAAAAGTCTCAGTAGACTCCTAAAAATCTTACTGTGCTGCTTTTATATTTTTTTTCAACAAAAATATAACAAGTACTTTCGACGTATTAAAGTTCTGTGGCTGTGACCTTGGTTACAGAAGAGACATAAACATTAGGGTAGCTTATCCACCCTTAAAAAGAAACAATGGAATAAAGCCACGAACTCAGACCTCCCATTTCATGGGTTCTTGTACCTTTCGGGGAATATTGATACCAAGACCTTGTAGCTCATGTGTTTGTTCTTACTTGCCTTGTGTGTTTGGTCTTGGATACTCTGTAAACCTAAGATATGTGCTTGTTCTCTTTGAATTCACAGTTTTCCTGGGGAAATAAAACTAGCAGTTCTGAAAGAATTTGGGTTTTCTGCCCCATGCAGTAGGAGCTTACAGAAACAGGAAACTGGGAACCGGGAACCGTGAAAACCCTGTGAGCCAAGTAGGGTGTCTCTTGTCTGCTCATCCCACAGTGCCATCTTGGTACTGCAGCATTTGATGGCTACACGTGAAGCCAGGTATTTGTGCATCTATTTTGTTACTTTTTAGTCACTAGTTGTAAGATAGGGGACTCCCTAGAAGAGTTTAAACCAGCTGGAGGAAAATTTGTTCACTGGTTGAATTGTGGACACGAAGTATTTTGCAAAGAGTATTTTGCAAACCTGGGTCTGTGTTTCCTCAAATTGGGTCTGTTCAGGTGCGAGCAAAAGGCTTGCAAGACACCTCTTAGAAATATGCAGGTCGATTTGTTTCTTTAGGATACTAGCAAATATAAAAACACTCCTTTTTCATAACCTTCCCAAGGACGAATGGCCCAGTTCTTGAAATTACACCATCTTCAGTATGTCCATTAGTATAAATTCTCATATTACCAGCTACTACATACCTAAAGCAGTGTGAAAGTCACTAGAATTAGAAAAAAAAATAGATATTCCTATTAATCACATATTATATATTAGATACAATTTCCATACCATTTGTATTCTTTAAATAATTCTTTTATTTTCTTATTTTAAAACAAAAAATCAGTAAAAACAAAGATATATAATTTCAAAACAAAATAATAGATTAACAATGATTACTATATTGCATATTGTTATCTTTGAAGTAATTGCTCAGATTACAAAATATAGACATGAAAAAACGATAAAAAAAGATCAAACAATGAAAGCACAGACCGTTCTTTTTGATAAACAGATTAGTATAATTATACATCTTGTGTGTGTATATATATATAAAATCTTGTATGTATAATACATATGTATATAATTATTTTTTTGTACCACCGATCGAACTTACGACCTAGTGCTTAAAAGGCAGATGCTTACGCAACTGAGCTAAATCCCTGACCCTTATAATCATATATATATATATATATATATATATATATATATGCTCATATATATAATATTATGTATATTATATATAACCTTGTACACATATAAAATCATATATATATATATATAAAATCTGTTTCCTTCTTTCTTTTCTCCTTTCTTCCATCTCAGTTGTTATTTCATTTTGAGAAGTTTCTTCCCCTTTCACTTTCACAATAGCTATGGTACATTTTGGATGTTATTCACTCTCTCAGTTTTTTACACTAAGGAGATAATACAATGTCTACATGTGTGAGTCTGACTTATTTCACTTATGAGTCTGGGCTCAGATTGCACCCACTTACCTATAAGAGCCTCAAGTTTATTCTTCTTCCAAGCTGAGTACTACGCCATTGTATAAAAGCACCACATCTTGCACCCACGTGTATAGCAGTACAATTTCTAATAGCTAAATCTTGAAAACGAGTCTTCCTTCTATTTTTAAATCTTTGCATTGGTTTACCTCTGTGAGGCACGGGGATCACCTTCCCTTGGGGGACTGAGACGCACACGTACCAGGTCTGACCACGCTCGAAGCCCCTGCCCTCCTCTCCTCCTCTTCCTCCTTCCCAGACCTCGTTTCTGTTGCTACGGAGTCGGCCTCCCTGCTTCTCAATACACCTCCTTTATTTTGCTCTTTATATTACTTATATTTTGAGTTTTCCCTATTAAAGAAACCAGGTGATATTGAACCTTCTGTGTCCAATTCATTTCAAGACACATCCATTTGCCCTAAAGTGCCTCAAACTTACCTTTCTTTAATTCTCACAGTACAGTACAACAAATTTGGAAATTTGCGTCTGTGTTAAAAATTCTGTGTTAGTCCTGTCTGGAATCTCATTCATTTAGACAGCCTTCCAAACACATGGGCCTCTAAGAATTTCAGGGAAATTGTCTAATGTTCTCTTTGTAAAGAACACTTTGAACCACTGTTAGCAGCAGACTGCCTCCAGTCAACCATTAATTACTCCAAATGCGCCCATGTTTAAGCCAGCTGGGTGGTGCCTCAGTGCAACATGTGAACTCTGAAATGTCTGCGTCTCTCTTCAACAAACAGGGCATGCCCCAGGGAGAAGGCATTTACTGCTCAGTGCATTTAGATGAAATCTGACATTTCTTAGGGGAGCGCTGTAGCCTGGGCTAGTATGGTGTCAAACTAGACTCGCATTCATAATTTAACAGTTCGGGTTTCAGCAGAGGTGGTGACATGAACACAGAATGTTCACACTCAAGTTCATTTGCAGCTCCAGGATGGAGACTAGGCTAGTTCAGAACACAGTACCAGCATGGAGAGAGGAAAGATCAGTATTGAATTTAAAAAAAAAGCAACTTCAGACGGCAGTTCTTCAGAACAAGGATGTATTGAGCAGGCAATGTTTCAAGCATATAACAGCTTTAATTTTATGCAGATTATATATTTACACTATCATAAAATGGAGAATAGCTTAGTGGGTATACTTACTGCCAGGGATATAATTATTAATCAATATGTCTGCCTAAAGCTGTCAAGTCAGTTACTGGAAGCCATGCAGAAATTCAGATTGCTTGCTGCCATCCAAATTCTCTTCAGGATTCAATTTTACGTTTGAAAGATGGATGAGATATAGCCAGCTCCCAGTAGGTTTTTAAAAAAAGAAAGAAGAGAAAGAAAACAAGACAGAAAATGACTCTTTAAGTTTCTTCATGGAGCAGATACACAAACACACATTCCTTGAACTGTATCTGTCTACACTGTTGTGTAATTAGCTTGTCTGACAGCTGAGCCATTTTGTGGGGGCTGCCATAATTTGTCATCTAAGACCATGCCCCCAGCAGGCAAACCTAGATCACCACTTTCTGATGATAATATAGTCTGATCTTTGCTTCCTGTTAGTGTAACACAGCACCAACAAGGATGCAGGGTTTCTATCACAGCTTTTGAAATCAAACAAATTTTGAACGTGAGTGGTCTTTTCAGATGGATCTCCACCACCACTGCCAGGACCACTGAGCTGGTGCTCGAATGAACCCTTTTCCAGCCTTTCATGTTCCCCAGGATTGTTAAGAAGGTGGGGATAACTAAAGGGAAAGGAGAGATTTTCTGTAGACATTTAAGTAGAAGGAAGAAAACAATGACTTCTAAATCTCCTTGAAACTCGAAGAATTGGAATCAAGTTCTCTTTAGTTCATCTTTACGAGAACTAGAATTTTTTTTCATCTTGTACAGGAAGTTGACCCTTTTTACATATGAGATTTGGCAAATTTCATTACCAATTTCTTTCAGATGTACCTTTTCTCCATGCCCCAGTCCTAATAAGAAAAGACAAACCTCCAAGGAAACTTAAAATATTTAATGACTTTGACTTTTAAACATAACCCAGATTAGATAATAATGTCAAGTGATAATTCAATATACCAAAATTTCAAACTGAACAAACTACTCTGTATAAAGTTTAACCCTAGTAAATGTGCAGAGATTTAGGACATTTGTTATGAGAAGGTACAGGAGAGATTAAAATTCAAAAATGCATTTAAGGCATCCAACTATGTTCAGATAGAGACAACCAATAACAAGAATGTTGCATAGTAAAACTTTATAGAAATGAACTTATTTAAATATATTGGAGATATATATTATTCTCCACATACTGTATATATTAGTTAGTTTTCATTGCTGGGACAAAATATCAGACACACAAAATTTGAAGGAGTAGTTTTCTTCTGACTCTTGGATTCAGAGGTTTTAGTTGTGGCATCTGGGTGCCAGGCAGAAACCTCATGGCACAGTACAATGCTGTCAGGTCCTCAAGGATGAGTCACCTCTCACCTCGGACTGCGTGAGCCTTCGGCGAACATTTTAAATCTAAACTGGGACGCTGTGTTCAAATAGTGAAATGCACACATGTGAAGGAATTGACCTAAATTATATAAATTGACCCAAAATGGTCAGGATATTTTTTTAAATAAGCTTAATTTTTTTTCTTTATTAAAGTAGGATGGTAGACAGAGAAGGAATCAGGCTGAAATCAAATTGAAGGAGACTATAAGGCCGGGATCCCATTGAGAGATGCTTCTGCTGGCACTGATGCTCCCTTGGAAATGGCTTTAAACAATCTTCGTGCCTCTGTATCTCACAGCAGATTCACACAATGGCAAACACAATTCTACAATTGTACCTTTTCAACAAGAGAGGGATCGTCTGGCTTCCTTTTCATTTGAGAAAGAGACCCTACTCCAAGACCCATGAAAGTAGAATACCCCCAAAATGGAAACAAGGTTCAAGTATTAGGCAGACTAAATGTGACCAGTATCCTCTATGTGAAACTTTCACAAGTAAGTCGTGTGATATTTGAAATTATTAGAAATAAATGTTTTACTATGTTTAAGTTGCAAAAATCCACCAGTGTCCCCTAACAGCAATTTACTTCAACTTGTTTTAACTATACCCAAGTACATGTACATAGATGGTTCAGTCCAGTCCTTAAAACTAACCTTGTTTCTAGTCAAAGCATGCCTGCTTTCCCTTTCAATTGTGGTATTTGACTTGCAAGGCTAATTATTTAAAGAGTTGTACAAAGCAGAATACAAACAAATACAAATGAAATTATTTACCATGGATTTTAGTGATACACACAGCATGAAAGAGATGGAAGGAGAAAGATAAGGATAGACAGACAGATGGACAGACAGAGACAGAGACACAGAGAGTGGGGCTCTGCTTTGGGTTTGAGACAGAATGGATGAGGTTAATAATCCTTTTTTGATTAACAGTAACTAGTTGCTTTTATCAAGAAATACAGGTCTAAGGTGTTAATTTTGCGTGTTTGCTTTCACAATGGTCTAGGGATTATTAGGAACCAAGCACAATTTTCTCCTATTCCTTTCTGGAGGCTACAAGTTTTGATCTTGATTCAACCCCAAACATGCCTGATTTCATCCAAATCTTAACCCCAACCCTTAGGTCACAACACTATGGAAATGACAGTGTAACACAGAGGACTGAGACAGGAAAAAGCAAAGAATCATGGTGAGGAAATGTGAGAGTGATTGAGAGCGACAGGCATTTAAATATTGCAGAATAGCAGCTTCATCCTTTAAAGAGGGCCTGCAGATCTATCACCAGATTGCCCCAACGTTCCTGCCCCCAAGCCCCTATGCCTTCTTGTAACGAACCTGTTTTTCCTAATTCCCAGTCACAAGGGACAATCCCCTAACGCGTACTTCCTGAAAATCAAATATGAGCAGCGTTGCTATAGTCAAACTTTGTCTCAAGATCTTTCTTCTTCCAATTTTGCCTTCTCTTCCCCTCTTTCACCGTAACCTGAGTTAATTTTATTATCCCCTCTAAGGTCTAGGGCCTAGTTCCCTGAGGCATCCTTCCTTAGAACACTTATTTAAAAGAAAACAGTTGAGGTGAAATTTTCTTAGTAATTAGCATATTATATGAGACCTTGTGATATACAAATATATTCTCATCTCAAAGTAATTTGAGACTTTTTAACTCTGACCTGACTGGATATAGTAAGCCAAAAAGGAAAGTTTGATATGTAGTAACCAACCCAGGTAACTATGTTATATTCAATAAAATGTACCATTGTGTATAGATTTCACAATGTACTCTCTCTTTTGAAACAAAAAGACATATATCTATATACATGCTAAAATATACATATATGCATATGGACTGTATTCATTTCTATGATAGCTAGATATACAAAGAAGCTGTAAAGCTCTGAGTCTCAAAATCAGACAGACCTGAGGTATACAATATCAAGTCCTAAGGCACAGATATCATTGTGTGTCTATAACACTCAAACATTCAGCAAAACACCTCGTAATCATGGTCTCCAGCTTGAGACTACATAATTCCTATAGTCCTGTTTCTTGTCTTAGCAAAAACCAGAGCTTACTATTTGCCTTCTTATTACATTTAATTACAATAAATAATCATTTATTAAACACCAGTTGCCTGCCAATCTCTTGGCAAGTAATGGAGGATGAGATGTGTTATGTGTGCCAACTCCACACCAGGAGTGTCAACACGATGTATTGCAAATATATACAGACGAAGAAAAAAAAAGCAGATCAAAAAATGGGGTAAGGGAGGGGAAAGAAAGAAAAAAGGGAGTTTTAGGAAAGGAATTATAACATATTATGTATAATGTATTATATATACTCCACAAGGAATTCAAACATGTGCTGCAAACATGTACTAATTAAAAGAAATGCAGAAAATGTTTTTTAAAAAAGAAAACAACAGTAGTGCCTTCAGGGGCCAACTGATATAAAGAAATTACAGAATTTATCTTGATATTATAACTAACTCAAAACGTCCTCTGAAGGCTTACAGGAGAGAATAGTATTACCTGGGATATGGATCAAAACATCAGTACTGAGAACGTATTGGGTAACTTTGAAGCAAGAATACTTTAAAATGTTTGCATTTTATATCATAGATTTTAGGTAGAGGAATTATGGGCTCAAACTGCAAGTTCAGAAATTGCATGCAAGACAAACTGGGTGAAGGCTGCATTGAGAGAACATAGAAAACTAGAAAACCAATGAGACTGAAAACATCGATAAACTGATGAGGCAAAGACAGCTGAAAATAGTGGCCCACAAGGTAGGAGCATATGAGAAAGAAGAGAGGCTGAGAATGACCCAATGTCGATGAGCGAAGGAGTCAAGAAAGGGTGGGTGAGGGAGGTGGTGGAAACGTGGGAAGGACCTTCTTTCTGAGCCTGTTTGTGGTTTGCATGCATGCAATGAAACAAGAAGCAAGGAGCGATATCTAAATCAGAAAGCAGAAGTGAGAAGAGAATGTGAATCGCACAAAATGTCTGTTGGCTGTCTCTATTATTTTCTCCTCGCTGAGACACAATCTCACCGTTGAAAGAAGGAAAGGTTTATTTTGGCTCACAGTTTGTGGAGGTTTCAGTCTATACTCAGGTGTCTCCAAGGTAAGGTTCGGTAGACAACGGGTATGGCGGGGGAGAAGCAGCCCTCACCCCAGAGATGTGGGAAGCAGGGAGTCAAAGGAGGATAGGTAGAGAGAAACCCTTCCAGGCCACTCACTCAGAGACTGGACCCCATCTCCTAAGAGCAAGTCAGCTCTGAGCTCTCCGGTGGACTAACCCACTGAGGATTATCACGCCTCCATGATCCAGTTACCGTGCAACATCCCTCCCCGTGAGCACATGAGGATTTGGGGGAACATCTTGGATGCTTCAGCATCAAGTAAGAGCTTATTTTCCTTCTGGTCCTAAAAATGATTGCATGAAAAGTAATTACATTTCTTAGGGCTGAATCATCTCTCACAAAGCTTGTCTTTCTGCAGGATGTCATACCAACCTCCCCACAGGCTCAGCAACTAAGGTAAACATGGGTTGGTTGGCTTTGTACCACTCTAGTTCAAGCTGTGGCACAACCAGTTGTCTTGAAATTTTTTTTAACAATCATTATATATCTCTATTTGCATTCAGCCAAAGTTTACTGAATGTCTGCTGAATGTGATCACCTGTTAGGCTACAAGAAAGAGCAGTCAACAAAGAGAAGCGAAGAAAAAGATAAAGTTTAAGTTATTATGGAACAACTCATGTTATAAGTTCTCTTCTAATATCTGATCAAAGTCTGAATCTCTATCTTCAAGGAGTTGACGGCTAAGACAGGAGTAGAGAGAGGATAATTTTTATAATTTATATTAATTCTCTAAATAAAAAATCATGACTTCTAAACTTATCACTGATATCTCAAGTACAATAAACTCAAAAGCACAATCCTAGATTGATGTGTATGGCTGGAATCATATGGATTTATTCAGAGATACTGTCAAGCCAACTGGTCTTTACTATGCTGAGACTCTAGTTCAAATGCAAACAAAGATTGACATCTGGAATAGCAATCAACAGGACTGAAAAATCACTTGAAAGCAGTGAATTGTTTCTTACTTTCTTGAGGGAAAATATTTCACCCATAAAAGTCCAATAGATTCTGAACCGTGCCACTCACTTAGATTTGAGAAAACTTTCCATTCTCCCTCTAATTATGTCACTTCTCAACTTAAATAGAAGTATCCGTGCTTCTCAATCTCTGACTTATCCAGTAACAAGCCAGGGACTTTGGAACTTTGGACTTGGGTCTCACTTTTCTGTCCTCTAAAGCATCAAATATTGCCCCAGACCATCCTGGACACCCAACTGAACTCAGTACCTGTAAGTAAATCCAGTGTCAATTTATATGAAGCAAGGTGTTCCTGTTTCATATAAGTGGAGGAAGGCTCACTGTTTCCACTCACTGGTAAAAGACTTAGAACTCCTGGTTTCTGTTTTCTATGCACAAGTTCATGACTTACTCTTAACATCACTGGCCAATAAGTCATCCATCAACAATCATGCTGTTAATTCAAGAAATTACTCCACCAAGAGAAACTAAGAATCTAGGTGCTGATCAATGTGTATTTATTTTTTTATATTGAAACTAAACTCTTTGTGTATTCTTAACCCAACTACTCAGAGTTTTGTTTGATAAATACTGAGGAAGTGTGTATAGAATCAATATGCCCATAAAGGCATGAAATACAATTTGAGGAAGGTCAGTAGGCAGAATGAGTCTAAGAGGAAAATCCTCCCTTTAAAGTTGTAACAGCGTTTAGTCACATATTCTCTTGAAATAACAGGCTCCACAGCTATTCCTCTAGGAAATGAGTTTATGTAAACGAGAACATTTTGCCGTGTGCTGCTGGAGTCGGGGTAAACCAGATGTTCAGGATCCCAAGGCTCCATTGCATGATGTTGGTGAGTATTTCATAAACCCCAATACCGGAAAGATTCTGCAGTAACTCTGTTTTCTTTTCCCCCTACTCTGAAAACATATTTTACAAATTTCACTGTACTGATTTTATTTTTTTAAATCTAGCTGTCTTTAGTTAAATGCCATAATCCATCTTATAATGGTATTTAAGGGGCTTTTGTGGCACTCTGCCAGATTTTTTATTATTAGAACCTAGGCGTTTGCAAATGAACCTCTTTCAATTAGTGTTTCAGGAAGCAATTAAACTGTCTAAAGTGTATTAATGAATACACTGGAATTGGGAAGCCAATCCTCCTAATATCCCCATTATTAATGCACCATCTGCTTTGCTGCCTTAGGAGAAACCAGGATCTCTAACCTCCAGTCCACAAAACCCCATCGTTTATTCAAAAAGGTCACAGAGGCATAAGTTTGTAATCAAGCACAATAGACTATATTATATGTGAATATTATATGTAGATTAAGGACATATATTTTTCTTAGAATTTTTACACATGCAAATGAAAATGCACATGAGCTCCTTTTTATTTCTTTTCGTTTTATGTTATGTGTCAAAACACTAATAGCTGTGTGAATATATTCCTGGGCCTAATATTCCTGTTAAAAGCATGAGTGCTGTATGTGATTTTTAAGGGTATCATTAGGATCCCTGATGAGATTGTCTTTTTTTATTTGAAAAGGATGCAATTTGCTACCACGCAGTAGCTTTCCTCACCTGGAGTGGTCCAGGTGCAGAGACATTTGCCAGTGCCTCTTTCAAAGCCTCTCCTGGAGTCCCTGCCATGGGACAGAGTTCCATGGGAGTCTACACTATCTGAAGTTTCCTCTGTTGGTTTTACGATCAAGGGGAATCCAGAGGTTGCAGGACACAGACCTCAGTGAGAGGATGGAGTCAAGGGCAGGGAAGACCTTGCCCTTGGTACCACTCTGCTCCATGCTGAAGCTCCCTCATCACCAGTGCCCAATGACAATGCTACCTTTGCTGATGAATTGCCACTGAGGAGATCAAAACTGAAGCAGAGGCATAGTCTGTGTTTTCACATAATTTAGAATCTGGTAGAGGAAAGAAGACATCGACACAAGGAAGCGCTGTGAGCTGAAGTGGGCACTCCCCGTGCAGTGGAAATGCCAGGAAATAGCTCTAGCAGTAGGAGAACCCCATGGAAAACGCAGAATTCAGGAAAACCGAACAGAGAAACATTCTCCAGCACCTGGAACTTCTCCTGCCTTAATTTTCAGTAAGGGCTCATTTGAAGTTGAATTATAGCCCCTTCAACTCCAGATGTCAAAGTTTTAACCCCCGCACTTCAGAAGATGATCTCGTTTAGAAGTAGCTTAATCACAAAACAGTGTCCTGGAGTGGGTAGAACCCAAATTCAATATGACTAGTGCCTTATAACAAGAGGAAACTTGGAGGGAGAAGGAGTGGAGTGGGAATTTGGGTGCTGAGGAAAACACACAGAGAGAGAGACATCTTGTACAGATAAAAGCAGAGGTGGGAGAGGCAGCGGAAGCCGCAGGAAGCTGAAGATTTCTAGCAACTATGGAGGCCAGGAGAGAAGCCTGGGACAAGTACTTCCTTCCCACCCTCGAATAGAGTGTGGCTCTGCTGTCAGCTGTGAAACAACGAAGTTGTTGTGGAAGCGACTCAATTTATGGTATTTTATTAATACAGGAGCCACATAAAGAACTGTGAAATGTTGGCTTTCTTCCAGGATTACAGGCTCTTTGAAAGCAAGAGCAATGTTGGTTTTTGCTTCCTCTCTCACTACGAGTGTGAAAGGGCTTTAATGAAATACACAGAGACCTGAGTCTCCATGGTCTCCTCTCACTCGGAGAGGGAAGTGGATGTCAAAGACTAATCTGGTCATAGAACCACCACAACTTCGACTGAGTCTTTGAAACTACTGGGGTTTCTTCACGCAGGGCATGGACTTCAAGACATAGTATATGAGCACAGCAAACACATGCAGGTACACATGCACATGACACATGCACACACACACACATGCACACACACGCACACACACACTTCCATCCTTGTTAAGAGAAGACTGTCTTTGCCATTTCTGCACTCACTAATGGCTCTTGCAGTGAAAGTGTAAAGTAACAGGGTGTTCCCTTAATGAGTGCAATCTGCTTCATTATTCACCTGTTACTGTGAACTTTACATTTTGAGGTAGAAGATACATTAAAGAGAAGCCAAGAACAGTGAGGTGAGAAAGCAGGAGGAAGGATGTGTGAAGAAAAGCAAACTGATGTTTACTAAGCTGAAATCTCATTATGCATTTGGCTCAATGCTGGAGACTCCAACTACACACACTTACCCAGTTGAATAGCATATGCCACAGGAGAGAAAGAGCCTTGGAGAAATACAGCATCACACTAAGTTAGGGAGGAATCTCGGACTTGACCCATGGCTGTTTCACCCCCAAGCCTGTGTTCCCTTTCTATTTCATCATTTTGCCATTGATTCTGGAAGCAAAAGTCAACTCTCCCCTCTGTGTTGTACGTGCTCTCCTTTATTTTTGGCTGTGGCATACCTGGCCCTTTAAATGAGCTGGCCTCATCTTCTGCCTGGCAGCTGGCACATAAAAACTAGCTTCAGACAACAATGATTTGCCAAGCAATTTCCCAGGTTAGCTCTGTCTTGTAGAGTGTCTATTAATCTTATTACTGTTCCCTAGTCTCTCAGATGTTTGGCTCTGTTTGGCTCTGAGCTATTAGAACTGGTTTATTGGCCATGGCTCCCCACTCTGCCCTTGGCTTCTCTAATTCTTATAGCTCCTGTAGCCATGTGACAGAGACCGCTCCAGCCAGCTCTAGCCCACTCCTCCAACCTTATAAATGAAGCCAACCCCTCTTCCTTGAATATCTGACAGGCATCGAAAGGTTTCATGTGGATATAATAACAAATGTGAGACAGTAGAAATTACCTAGAATAGGAAAGGGGAGATTTAGGCAAACTCATCTGTAGGACTGGCTGCTCTACTCTGGCTATGTATCTCCAAAATCCACTGGTTGGAAATCTGATTCCCAGTGCAACAATGTTGAGAGGTGAAATAACCTTTGGGAGATTATTTGGTCTCGAGGGTCCTTCTCCTGAATGTAGTAATCCATTCATGATTTAATGAGTACACATTACCTAGGCTGTGGCTTCATTACAAAACCAAGCTCCCTCTGGTTCTGGTTCTGTCTCATCACATGGTCCTCCCTGCCATGTTACGCTGCAGCAAGAAGGCCTGCACCAGCGGCCAGGACCATGCTCTTGGACTTCTCAGTTTCCAGAGCTGTAATAAATAAACTACTTTTCCTTGTAAATTACCTAGTCTGTGACCTTCAGCTATAGTGACAAGAAATGGACTAACACACTGGCTAATCAGATCATATAATTTGAAAAAAGGCACTAGTTTCTCATCTCATCAGTATAAAAGCAATTGCACTGTACAAGGTACTTCTAAAGTTCTATCTAGAGTTAGTAGCCTGTAATTCACAGTGACAGCGAGTGTACAATACACAGCACCATTGTGACAATGTGGCACCACTCTGATATTGTTTGCGTTTTGTTATTATTGTTTTTAAGAAGATACTCATGACTAACTATAGAGTGGTAGTCCTCATTTATTTGTTTGGGTTTTTAAAAATCAACTTCAGGGCAATAAATCACGTTTCTCTGATTATTACAAGAGGCTTCACTTGGAATATAATTCAGCCTCTCTGGAGACCTTAAGGAAAAGAAGATAATGTAGAAACAATTCATCTGCTAGTGTAGTGGTGTAGTGGATGTGTACTAGGCTGCCAACTTCCTACTTTGAGTTTTTTTGGGGTATCTGTCCAAGTGCCTGCATTTGGACTATGCGACATTTCTATGTCTTTCTAGCAAGTGTCCCTTATGAATGCATACATGATGCAAGTACTACTGAAAAACAAGAGGCAAATAAAAACCCGAGGACATCGATCTAAAGCTGACAAGGGCCCCACCCTTGTGGGCTTCATCACTGGTACTTACTCATGAGCAAATAGTATGGCCTATAATTAACTGGTTTTGCCATTAGCATATTTCCAGAAGCTTTGCAAAAAAAAAAAATCTTTTGTGTTCTTGTTTTAAAATATGATTAATCTTGGGAAATGGTAAAGAAGGAATAAGTAAAAGTGATTTCACTTTTTCCACTTCACTGACACCCATTCTCTACCTCTAGACCAGAAATTCCCACAGGAATATCTGCAGAGGGTAGGGTAGCAGTCATTGTCTTGCAAAGCCTTGGGGAAGCGCAGAGTTGCTCTCTCTGTATCCTAATTTATTCCCATCAATAGATTTAAAGGGATTATTCTGCCTGGTAATTTGGTTGGTGTCGTGGTTTGCTTACCTTTTCCCCGTCCTCAATTATCTTCTATTCTGTAAATAATCTTTGAAATTCTAACTTTCCATGAAATTTCCAAATAATTGGAAAAGATTTTTTTTTTCTGATCTTTTTGAGACAGGATCTCCCTATGCAGTTCAGGCTGGCCTTACCTCACTTTGTAGCCCAGGCTGGCCTTGAACTCACAGCAGATCCTCTTGCCTCAGCCTCCTGAGTGCTAGGATGACAGATGTGTACCACCACAGCTGGCTCTAATTGGAAAAGATTGCTCTTCCCCTTCCCCTGAACAGTGGCCAACTATTTTACTCTCCCAGAAGGTCCCAACTTTAGCACTAGAAGTTGCATAGCCTGGGAAACTCTTCAGCCTTATGCCCAATGGGACTTGGTAGCTTTATCACCCTAGTCCTTATTCCTCCCTATAAACCTATCTCTTCCAAGAAATTTCCCTCCTAAAGCTAATTCTTATTATTTCAAATATACTTGACCTCAGGCTGGAGTGTTTCCTAACAGCTGAAGAAGAGCACAGTTGATGGTAGGCATTTTGTAGATCCCAAGTGTAACCTGTTATTTAGTGATTTGGACGGACTAAATCTGGACTATTCCATAGGATTCCCTGTGTCAGAGACAGGGGTTCATTTGGAATTGAACATGTACTGAGCAAGACATGTTTCACAGCTAGTGATGAGAAAAATGGAAAATCACTAGCCTTTATTAATTTTCAGACATCTGACTTATTTGATATCAGTCAATCAACAAATAAGCAGCTATCTCTTCGGGTTGGTTTTTATAAGCAGGAGATCAAGGTGGGTCTCTGAACGGAGAGACCTGATTTCTCACATAGATTGGTACGTCCTCGTTGTCCGAGTTGAATTGTCTCTTTATGCCTAATATGGAAACAATTATATTTGTATTAAAGTCATGAAAATTAAATAAAATCTGCTAGAGGTGACGAATAGGATATCTTGTGAATATTAATGGTATTAACAAATGAGCCCGGGCTTTTTCTCAGTGTAACAAAAGGCACAAAAGCAGAATCAAATGTATTTCAGGAACCTTGAGTTTGACCTGTAGGAATTCTCTCTTCTCCTAGGCATCGCCGCCATGGATAGAGCTTCTATGTCCATCCACAGCTTTGCGCTTTCCACACTGGTAACTCCAGCTTGGACGTCTCTTTGGAGCTCCTGCACTAAACGCTGAATTTTACGTGGATGCCTGAAAAATACATTAAATCTAACACCAATGAGATATAAACCATGATTTCCCTCCTCTTCAATATGTTCCTTTTAAAATCTTGTCTCTGACGTTACCTTCCAGCTAATCAGGCGTGCTAGGCACCTTGGTGCCAAACGTGACGTCCTTCGCCCCTTGAACTTAAATCCACACCATCCCTGAATCCTCCAAACCCTGCCAGCGTCAGCCTGGCCTAAGCCACCAACACTTCTCTCTTGGAATGTTACAGTAACTTCCTAACTAGTCCCTCATCTTTCCCTAAAACTTTTGCTCTTTTCTAATCTTTTCATTTATTCATTTATTATTATTATTATTATTAGATAACTCCAGGGTAAAATTTGCCAAATAAAGGTTACATCTCTACCCAGCTACAAAATCCATGATGGTTTTATGGAATAAAAAGTGTAATTTCTCACAATGATTGCACACTATCTGCCTGACCCCTGTCCTTCTCTGGACCCCTGTCCCACGGTACACATGTGCTACTGTCCGGAGCGCTGTGAGCTTCTGCTTTCTCTCATGATGTTTAAGGTAGGTGTTGTTCCCTATGGCAAGAACACTCCAACTGTCCTCTTCCCTTTCCTAAATAACCCTTGCTGAGGCTCCCAACATTAATGCAAAAATTACTCTGTGAACAGAAATTCATGCAAGTTTTCAAAGCATCACTATTTAAGCCCTTAAATATATTAAAAATGGTCCTTAACTCTATACTACTCGCAATTACTTAAAATCTGTGTCCTTCCCCAGACACAGCTGAGTTCTCTTTTGCTCGCCATTGTGCCCTGGATCTTATTACACTTGTTGATGTAGAGTTAGTGCTCAATGAGCATCTGTGAGTGGATAAATGAGGGTATGAATGAACAGTAGATGTCACAAGGCAGATTGTCACTAAATGTCAAAACACGTGATAAACAAGAGTCAGGAGAAGAAAGATGCAAAGGACAAAAGAGGTTTTCTAGAGGAGGCAAGGACCAGAGAAGGGAATAATCAAGACACCAGAACTGGGAGAAAATTTTAAATGGCTAAAGAAAAGAGAATGTATATGCCGAATATTGGTATAAACGGTGAAGAACCTTGGAAGTTGGAGTATTTCACATGTAAGTCGAGTGGAAAGATGAGCCACTTGTCACAGGAGCATAAATAAAGCCCAAGGTGTCCAGTTGGTCAGTAAATAACCAGAGAAAAGGCGGGCGCCCATTTATATATCTAGGCAGATGTGCTTCATCTGAATTTGTTCCCGGCTGTTATTGACATTTCGACTGGGTGATTTGCACTAAAGAAAAAGCTCAGTGATATCTGAATGGACAGGGACTGTCATTTGTTTCTTTGGGTTGCTGCAGGCTTCTGTTTCACCCTTTGGAGACAAGTGACTCTGTATCTCTCGGCCAGTCACATTATTAACTGTAGTGTGCATTTTATTTCTAAGCTAATCTGAAGCTAAGCAAAGAGGAAGAATTGAGAAGAGACCCTGTCACAAACTGCTCACTGCTTGACATTTCAGAATGAATAATCATTGCTTTGGAGATATCCTGAGCATTTCTTGGCCTTTCCTTCAGAGGACTGTCTCAGTAAAACTCAGAAGTAAGTGTTTTCAGTCTGCTAGCCTGCCACAGGTGTAAGGAGTCACATTTCCAGCACTTGCAACCATTAAAACCCTCTTAGCATGGTTGACAAAGATGCCTTGGTCCACTCATCCACTTCAAAACAGAGTCACGTTTTTCCTCCACAGGGACCAGGACAGTCAGGTCATATGACACAACAAATGCTTGAGCTGGGGCAGGGGAACGTTACTGTGGAAATAGAGGTGGCTCAAAGTCACAGGACATCAAGAGTAAGACAGGGAGTTGTATCAGTGACCGTAGCCCAAGTTGCCTATAACAAGTCTCAATCATTGAGCCACCTGTGGTGGCTCATGCCCTGTAATCCCAGCTTCTGGGAAAATTTGAGGTCAATCTGGACAACTTAGGGAAACTCTGTCTCAAGATAAAATTACAAAAAGGGCTGGGGAGACGGCTCAGTGGTAGAACACTGGTCTGGCATGTACAAGGTCTGGGGTTCCATTCCCAGCAATGCACATGTACAAAAGGAGAGTTAAATGCAGGGCGGTAGGCTGCGGTGAGTGGTTAGAAGCACATCATATATCAAGAGCGGAGAGATGGGGGCTGGGTGGCAACAATTCTAATGACATTTGGAATGCTTTGTGTAAATACAAGACCCAATGGGCCTGCTGCCTTGATTCTCAGCTACAAGTTCAGTCATCAGGAGTGCTTGGATCATAGGTGTGATTGTAAACACACATGCCCAGACTATGACAGGATTCAATACCTTCATTGCCAATCCAATATCCATATTGATGGCTGAGATGAAGGAATCGACAATGTGCTCATCAGATTTGCAGACTGTACTAAGTTAGGCCCATTTGCTAATCCCCTAACAAATCAGGAATAAAAGTTTAACTGACCTTGACAAAATAAAGTGACACTTTGGCGAGCTACTTTGGGGCAATTATGAATACACAATAATTCCAAGTATCCATAAGCTAAACACAAATATCCAAGACACAGAAATTAAAATTCCTTCATCTTCTTTCTTTTGCCCAGGCCTTGGTTGGAGTTACAGGTCTTAGACCCTGGACTTTTAAAAGGATGATACAAGGAAACAGCAGAAATTCAAAAAAGTACAATATGCATGTAATAAAAAGGTAAATGACATCACATGCCAGTATGATGAAGATGCTTAATAGTTTGTTTCTTCAATAGAGAAAGGAGGAAGAGAGAAGGAAGGGGCAGCCTAAGAGAAGGAAGGAATTAAGGAAGAGAACAAATGACTCCAGTGGGGATAAAATTCTTATGCTCTTTACGGGAAGGGCCATCACTCAGCGGGACAGAGCAGACATCCGTCAAATGAAACGACCACAGCCGTGTTTTCCCTGTGCCTCTCAGCTTTGAGATTTTACCTGACTTCATCCCTAGCAGTTCCTGCCATTCATATAAAGCAAAAGCCAGATGCCAGGCACCTGCCCAGGGTTACAGAGAAGAGCTGAGAGCAGGGTTCTTTTTCCAGTGTCTCCCCATAGACACCACAATCCTTTTTGCACACCTGGATCTTTCTAAGATTCCCTGCTGTGTCCCCATTTTTATCTAGATTCTAAGACTAATCCCATGTTTGTTTTTGTGTTAAGAGAAATACAAGTAAGCCTTCAAATGCCTCATCTCAGGTCTGAATCAGAATGGAAGCAAGACTGCAGGTAGTTGTTAATGCTCTATGCCTGGCCACAGTTCCCCAAACTTGGGTGCATGCAATGTTTGCTTGCAAGTTTGAAAATGCGTCCAAGATGGGTCAGGCCCAGGGTGAATTAAGTCTAGCCTTGAAGGATGGGTGCTGGTCATTAGGCTTCTCTGAAAGCTCCAGATGACCCCCACATATAGCCAGCATACAGAGTCACTCTCCTATAGGTATTTGGCTATTTTTCTTTCTCTCAGAACACTCACCAGAATTCACCCAAAATAGCTTGTGGTGGGCCCTGATACATTCTCTCCTCCCTCAAGGAACTGGGGCAGGCACAGACCACCCGAGGATCTTGGCTGACTGCAGCCTCTGATTTCATGAAGCTGAGGTGGGACTGGGATTCTGCGTTTCTGAAACGCCTCCTGTGCGGTACTACTGCCATTAGTGCTACTGCATTAGCTAATGCACACAGCCTCCTGCCAAGTTTAATATCACACCTCTCCAGTCACCGCCTCGGTCCTAACCCTTGTTCTGTGAGCATGGTGATGCCATTCTCAACTCGAGGCCACCAAAATCGGGTCCCTCAGCATCCCCCGGGACTACCTCGGAAAGTAGCTCTTAAGCTGCCCTATGCAGGTTCCTTACAGAGGCAAAGCACAGAAATGCAGATTCCTTTCCTGCAAACTGAGTGGGCCACTGTAAATAGGTTTTCAGGCTCTGTGGATGCTGCTGGCTTAAGAACCAGTTTTTGAGTAACAGAGGATCTGTAACAATGAAGGTGCACTAACCTGAAATATTGTGATGCCTGAACTCTGGAGTCTCTAACTTAAAAACACCCTCTTTTCACCTTATCTGGAGTCTACCGAGAGCCTCTGATCCTTCAGAGCCAATACATGGATCTAGAATCTGCTTTCCGAGTTCCGATTTTCCTGGCTACACCCACCCTCTCGAAAAGATAACCTCTGGCTCCGTCATGATAACACAAAAAGCTTTGGAATGTCTTTATAACTTAACCCAAATTTCACAGAGGTAACAGGGGCATCATTTATTCAAAATCACAAAATTACACTCAATAAATAGAAGCTAGTGCTGTTGGTCTTGTGGTTGTCAACATGAGTTGGAAGCTTTATTGCCAGGTTAAAATATTTGCAGAGAGGATGTGTATAGTGACAATTAGTGACAAGGAATTACTTACTATCTTGGTATCCCTCAGTTTTCCCTCAGAGTCACCAGAAGCCTTCTTGATGACACCTATAAAGCCAATAAAGGACAAGGAGCCATGTCAGCACCAACAACTCAGAGCGTATATGAGAGGTCAGAACTCAAGGGCTGCTCAGCAAGTACGCAGGCAGAAGAAGGTATTGTCCTGGGGTACAGCTCACACTAGCTGGCCCTGGTGGCTGTTCTTTTTTCTTTTCATGCACCAAAGAGAAATATATCATCTGCAGCACCTCAACTCCAGAAGGGGATTATGAACAACACAGTATGAGGAGCTTTTTCAACACGTAGTGAGTTTTCAGCAGCTGAGACTTGTGGCGATGACCCTAAACTAAAACAGAGAATATCAAAGTTGGGTTCAATAGTATAGATTTCTCACTGTTTAACATTGTTTTAATGATCACAAAGAGGGCTGTTCTGTTTTGATATCTCTTTGTTCCATTCCAGTTGGTGTTTCATGTTGACCTCAAAACAATTTATTGAGTAGGAACAGCTCTAGAAGTACTGCTAATGAGAGCAGGGCTGATGCTTCCACCGGCTGTCTCCTTCCAGAGAAGGTGGAGGGATGTGGAAGGAAGCCATGGCCTCTCATCTTTCTCAGGAAAACAGCTCATTGATTTTGGCATAAGTCAAATCAACATAACCGTGCTTCAAAATGTTCTCGAAAATGCTTTGCAACCGCACAGCCAAGAGAACAAATGCCCTTTTGTTCCAATTTGGGAACACAAGCTGTGTGCTTAGGCTGCACTGCGGGCTGCTTCTCAGAACCACGGGAGGCGTCAGCTGGGCTTTCCGCTGACGGGGATGGCACAAGCGGACGGATGGGGGTGCCGCGATGAACCGGGAGCACCGCGTGAGGGCAGAGAGAAGCCCCTGCTGTCCTTCGGCCGCGTGCAGCCAGGAAGCCCGAGGGCGTTCTCCAGTTTGTCTCGGCATCCCTCCAATCTGCTACTCCCAGATCTTACCGCAGGATGTCACGGGGGGACTGCAAAAGACAAAGGGTCATCACTTGCTTAATTATAAAGCTCTCGTTTTTGTTCTGCCATCAGGGAAAAGGACTCATCGTTTGCAAGAGGAACTATCGCTTGAGGTCAGTCCTGAGACGTGATTGGTGCATTTCCACAAGAGAGACCTTCCAAGCACTGGGTCGGTAAACACACTTGTCTTACCTCCGTGGTAGAAGCCAGCAGCATTCTGGAGTCAGTGAACTGGCACCAGCCCAGTGCTAGGCTCCCTGAAGACCAGGGCAAGGCTGATGGCTTGGCAGTGTAGCAGCTGTGGAGCAGGGGACAAGGTGCCCAGAGGGCTGTGGCCGTCGTGTGCACACCAGGGAGCCCATCGCTGCCTGTCACAGGGTGGGTTCCCCATGCAGGCTGACATTCTCAAGCCCTGCACCCCAACACATGTGCGCGCGCACACACACACTTCACACACCCAGGCAGGAAGCGGCAGGCTGACAGAGTAGATGGACCCACCGGGAAGCCTCAAGTCATCTTCCAGATCCAAGACATAGCTGTGCACTGAGGGTCTAGTTACAGGAAACCACCCCTCACACACACACACACACACACACACATACTCTGGTTCCTATGACAGCTCATCTGCAAAAGCTTTGACAAAGGAGGACCAGGAAAGAACACAACACAGAGACAGGAGTCTGTGTCCCTCGTACTTGAAACTCCAGGACACGCAGTGAGAAGATGACTAATCTATTTGGTTGTGCCCTCCTGCGTGTTCAATCCTTTAATGACGGATTCCCATTTTCCAGGAATTCAAAAGTTGCTGGCTCCCAGCCTTGCAATTCCCAGCACAGCGCAACCCTGCAGAAGTCAAAAAGGCGACCAGCAAACCCTTAGACTGCTAAAACTCTGTACAAAGACTATTCGGAACAAAGAGGAGAGCAGAGGAAAAAACACTGCTCCACGCCTGATGCCGAGTTCCACACTCTGAAACTCCACGTGACAGCTGAGTTAATGAAATGATTTGTCCTGACAATCCCTCATCCGCTCCCACCCACATCATAGCCAGCATGATGTAAATAATTTAACGTGGGACACACACCACATACATTGGCAATTACATCTGAGTAAAGACCTTTTCTCCATCAGTCAGGGTCTTTACGCACAAACAACAAACACGAGCCAAGAAGAAATGTCTTAGAAGAGCACGGGGAGGTTTGGACCTGCAATGTGACAACCAAGAGGAAGTGGGCTGGTGCTAGGCCAGGGGCAAGAGCAAGACACAGAAACGTTCAGGGTAGAACAACACTGGTGTGATTGTTTGGTCAAGGCTGCCCTTACCATCCCCACACTAAGATCTGTTCTCAACAGTGTTTATTCCCGACTTCCAGTGTTCCAGTGTAAGGTTTGGGGTATGACCATGGCACCAGGTAATTAAACTACATCTCCATGGGCTCCTCTCAGGATCAGGAGAGGATTATATTCCCAGACATTTGACCTTCACAGTCAGAAATAAAACCTAGCTGGGTGTGGTAGCACAAGACTGTAATCCCAGAGCTCAGGAGGCTGAGGCAGGAGGGTTGCTGCAAAACTTAGGCCAGCCTGGGCTACAAAGTGTGTTTAAGGCCAGCCTGAACAGCAAAGCAGGGTCCTATCTCAAAAAGACAAAAAAAAAAGAAAAGAAAAAGTAAAGCTTCTCGCTGAAATTCATATGACAATAAGTTCTACTAGATAAAAGACACTTAGATTTTAAACAAGCAAGAAGAAAAGAGAAAGAGTAAAGTCTACCAGGAGCTATACTGCCTCAGACTCTGGGATGGGGACCCATCAGGCTTGGCTGTACAAAACTAGCACAGTGCTGGAAGGTGCTGTTAGTAAGATACCAAGTCTCTAGGCAGGCCTAGAGACCTAAAGAAGGAAAATACTACTCTAGCTGAAGGCTCAGGAAAATTATATTAAAATAATTTTAACTGAACTTTGAATGAGAGGTGGAATATCATTCAAAAGGTCTAGAAAGAAATTCCAAGGAAGGAAAAATCCCTCTAATGTCACAAGACCTTTCCAAGTTACGGAAGGGAGCCCTGTTGGGTGGGGGACAAGATGAATGGACAGATGGCTTTCATACAGCTGGAGCCTGTTCTCAGGGAATCAAGGGTCTCTCCAAAGCAGAACAAATTGACATGGCACTCGGAGAAACTAATATTCATCACCTCATTTTTAAGTACCCTCCAGGGCAAAGACAGAGCGGGAAGAGTTACACCTCATCAAGTCTGTGCTAACTTCACTGCCATCCTGGGTAGGGAATTAACCCAGGGTCAATGTCAGCATCCTGGACACTTACTGTGGCCCCAGGGAGATGCAGATCACAAACACAGATGAAAATAAATGGGAAGCCGCTGACCGGTGGGTGAGTTTGGATTGCAGGACTCTGGACAGGTAGAAAAGCTGTATGCAGTCTACTAAGTTGAAATGACCAATCAGCTCCATGGCAGCTGAAGGAATACCTGCAATAGAATTTTTCTGGGAGGAAAAGAAACACTTTTCACAATGTGTCAAAACACTTAGCGTGACCACCAGTGTTGAACCTCGCTGATCATATTTTGGTGGGAATAGGAGAAAAGAACTAAAAATCTAAATTCAAGATTATGAGTCTTCCCTTAACAGAAATACAGTGATTACGTCTTTGCCTGAGAGATGAGCTCCATGGCCAGGGCTCTGTGACACGAGGTACACAGGGATCTTGGAAGGGTCCAGACTACAAGGGCCACCTGGGAGTGTACTTGGGAACGTGGACATCTGATGGACTATAGGATACAACTGGCAAAAATTAAAATAATCCAGCTAGGAGTCATCTGCAAAGAAGAAGAGTAAAATTAGTGGAATCCTTCCCTCTACTCGGAAGTTGATGACTGTTGCTATGGTAATGAGTGGTGAAGTCCTTCAAAATTCTAAGCGGATGTGGCCAGATAGGGCCACCAGTTAAAATTTTATTCCTGGTTCATCTGAATCTCCTTAATGGCAGCCTGAGGGTATTTATATAAACAGTTTTAAAAAAAAAAGTGTTATTGACTCCATGAATAAATGACACCTGCATAAATATTATATTAAAAGAGAGCTAAGATTGTGGGTCTCTTTGACTCTAAGCAACTGTTGTCAAAGTCTTTAACAACCCTTCAAAGCCCTGTGCTACCAGAGTCATCCAACTACTCCTTGAATGGCTGAAGAGAATCAATTTGATAATCTTAAAAATAAAATATTCATTGAATAAATGATTCTTTTTGAAGTTCAGATTAAAACAAATCAGGTTCCTGGTTCTCTTCCCCAGTGCTTGTGTGACACTTACTGTCTGCACCCCTCTCCCTTCTGGTCCCCTTTTCTGGGCACACAGGACCCCTGGCCCTTAGGGATTCCCTTTGCCCAGAAGACTCCCCTGGAGAAAAATCCCTTTTCTCTTTCAAAATGTGGTCAAATTGTACCATTTGAGAAGGGTTTCTCCTATTTGATATTATCACCATGACATCTCACCATCACACGTGTGCACACACACACACACGCACACACTTCACTCTATGAGTATATAACACACAGCAGAGCCAAGCTTCTCTGCCTTACTTTTTTATTTACACAGCACTCATCACCGGCCTGAAATTCCCACTGATTGTGAGCCCCGGGGTGTTAGAATTCAGGATCAGCAAGGTAACCACAAGGCACACTGAGGATATTTCCATGTCAAAACAGTATAAAACAGATTAGAAATTGAGCTCATCATGGTGGCAAACACTGGAATCCAGGCAGAGGAAGGTGGAATCAGGAGGGTCACAAGTTCAAATGCTGCCTGTGCATTTTAGCGAGACCACATCAAACCATTTTTAATAAAGGACTGGGGTACACTTCATGGTAAAGGTCCTGAATTATTCCTCAGTAATTCCTCAAGAAAGAAGCTAAATTAGAATCTTAAAAAAGGAAACTATCAAACACAGGAGAAAGAGCCAGCACGATAATTAGAGGAAAATTTATACCCTTACATAACTAAAAGGAAAGACTGAAAATTATTGGTCCGAATGTCTGTCTAGAGAGCTAAGATCAACATCATGAAATAATATCAAATAATATGAGAAAAAATAAGGATAGAAATAATACAGCACCACATGGATATAAGAAGCTTCAGTAACATCAAGATCAGTTCTTTGAAAATACTATGAAAAAAGGGAAGAAAATAAGACCTAGACATGATCAAGAAACTAAAGAAAAAGACACTGAAAGAAGATGAGCATAGAATTCCACATAAGAGAGAAAACAAATCGTAAGAGAGCAACAGCTAAAACTTTATTCCAGAATAATGTGGTTAGACAAACTAAGTATTTTTTCCCTTAAAATGTATAAATTCCAGGGGAAAATAGTAAGCTTTTCACCCAGTCTAAAGGTAAAATTTACATACAATAAAAATTCACTGCTGTATATATACATGTTGGTGAATTCTGACTTCTATATAAACTCATGCAATCATGCGCACAGCAAGGTACGAAAATTTCCATAACCCAGACCATGATTTCCACCATTCCACAGTCACCCCACGACCCCAAATTCCAACCCCAGAAAGCCAGTGTTCCACTTTCTGTCCCTACAGTTTTGGCTTTTCTAAAATTTCATACAAATAGGATCAGATAGTGTGTTGAATCTTGTGTTTCACTTCTTC
This sequence comes from Hydrochoerus hydrochaeris, assembly GCA_004027455.1. Classification (NCBI taxonomy): domain Eukaryota; kingdom Metazoa; phylum Chordata; class Mammalia; order Rodentia; family Hydrochaeridae; genus Hydrochoerus; species Hydrochoerus hydrochaeris. Next base: position 51,922 of record PVLA01009211.1, read on the forward strand.
CAGTTACCATCACATTTTTGGAAATCACTCATCGTGTTGTGCATAGCAAGCTATTGTTGAGTAATATCGCACTGTGTGAATGAACATTTATTTATCAATTCACCAGTTAAGGGATAATCGAGTTGTTTCCAGGTTGCACCTCTGATGAATGAAACTACTACGAAAATTTTAGTACATGGAAGTAATCATGGAGACAAACGCTGTTGATGTCTATAGTAAATGTATGTTTAACTACTTAAAAACCTTGCCAGTTGACTTCCAGAAGAGACACACCATTTTGCATTCACATTAGCAGTATGTGAGAATTCTACATGGTCCACATTCCTCTTATTTTCTGATATAATCCATCTTTTAAATTGCAACCACTCTAATAAATGTGAAGTGATATATCACTGTGGTTTAAACTCACACTGTTCTGTTAATTAATAGTATCGAACATCTTTTTATGAATGTATTGGCTGTTAATATTTCTTCTTTGATAAAGTATCAATTTAAATATTTTACTCATTGGAATTTTTATTAAGAGTTAATTATATCCTCTAGAATATAAGCCTTTTATCACAATGATTTGCAAATAATTTCTCTTAGCCTATGACTATCTGTTCATTCTTGTGATGTGTCTTTTGAAGTTAAATTTGTAAAAGTTTTCATGAGGGTCATTTTATGAAATGTTTCTTTTAGGATTCATGTCCTGTTTAAGATATCAATGCCAACTGATCGTCACAAAGATTTTCCCCTATATCTCATTTCAGAAGCTCTGTAGCTTATCATGTGTGGGTCTATTACCTAGTCAGAGCTAATGCTGCTGTAAGATGAGTCAAGTTTCATTTTTTCCCACGCAGATATTCAGTTACTGAATCACTAATCGTTAAAAAGTGGTTAATCACACATCCATTGACAACCGGGCTGTATCAGTAGCATGGTATGTTAGAAACCATCAGTGGAAAGTTTAACGACAGAGAGGAATGAACTCTTACCGCATGTGAAATGGATGAAATTCAGAACTGCTATGCTAATTGAAAGAAACCAAACTGCAAAGATTATGTATTGTATGACTGCACTCATGTAAATATTTAGAAAATTCAGTGTTTAATCTAAGGTGACAGAAATAAAGTCTGGGAATGGAGGTAGGCAAAGATGCATGAGAAAGCATTTTGGGGAGTGACAGAAGTGTTCTGTGTCTTGATTGTGATGGTGGTTTCATGGCACCTCTGTCAAAATTCATCAAATTATAGACTTTAAATGGATGCAGTTCATTGAACACAAATTATTCTTCAATAAAGTTTCTTTAAACAAAACAACTAGGGATTGGGTAAGATTTGTAAACACTAACTTTTCTCTGAGCTGTATGCCTTAGAAGATTAATTTATCAGTGCCCAACTGAACTATGAATGAGACCCATAGAATGCAGAACTGAGTCTAGGTAAAATGTTTCTACCTCAGACTTTAAGAAGAAAATATAAAGGAACAGGAAAGTAAAACTCTGAAGAATATTTAGTATTAGATTCAGAAGACAATTTTACAAAAGTGCTTAGCATTCACTGGGAAATTGAATGATAGATTGTCTATAAGAAATAGAAGCTTGACTGGAGTGTAGCTCAGTGACAGAATTCTTGCTTAGCATGAGTGAGGTCACAGGTTCAGTGCCTGTCAGCACGCCACCAAAACAAAAAAAAAACTCCCAAAAAACAAAAAAAGAGGAAAGGAAAAATATGGAAGAGCAAGAGAAAAATATAAAAGCAATACAAGTCAAAATTTAAAAAATAAAAAATATAAGGATATAAGGGTGAGGATAGAATAATTATGAACCAAATAAAATTGAGAAGTAGAATTAAAATTCTCAGTGAGGACAATAAAGAGCAGATGTAATTCTGAAAACAAAATTGCACATGTAGAGTGACCTTGAGAAGCTCTATGAGAATGAGGATAGAAAGTGGTAAACATGAAATCTAATCTAAGAAAATAGAGTTTTAATATGTTAGAAAATACTTAATAATGAGCCTATAATGAAGTTTTTTTTTTTTTTTTTTTGGAGCATTGTGTCAAAGCAAGGGCATGCCAGACACAGGTAAACAGTGCTCTCTACAGCCTTCCTAAAAATCAAAGAACAAAAGGACAGCAATCTGCTAATCTTCTACCTCTTTGTTATGTCTAACAACAGAAAATACCTAAAGCTTTAAGGAAGAAATATTGTAGAATGATTATTACATACATGAATAAGTTCTCTCTTGTCTTGAAGCAACAAGGAGAGAGTTAAATCATCAAGAGATTTGAACATCCATCATTGATATGCAGCAACAAGCACAAACAGTGAAGCAACACCCAGAATTTAGAGGAAGATTCATTGACGTCAATGGGCACACATCAGGCTCCTTCCCAAAATATAAGGCCCTGATCACTGGTGGTCTTGGGCTTATACAGGATAAGCAAGCAGCAAGTTCAGAGGCAGAATGGCTTGTCAATTTGGGGTTGGTTTATACAATGTGCATCACAGTGACCAACTCTGCCTCACAGTGACCAGCCATTGCTAAGACACTAGAACAGGAACTGTTACCTGGGCAACGAAGAAGAAGCTAAAGTATGCTGGCTGAGGGAGGACACTTTCTGTTACAAATATGCCTGTCCCCTTTAGAATAATTACAAAAAGGTACACAAATTGACTTGCGAGAGGTCAACATTAACCTACTGTGATAAGAATTTTACAATAATCTTTGCCTTTCTTTCTTTTCTCCTCTTCCTTATCCTAGTTGTTCTTTCTTTTTGGGCACTATCTTAGCCTTTCATTATTAGAATATCGACTGTGCATTTTAGATCTTATTACTCTTTCAGTTTTTTTTTTTTACACTAGGGAGACAATATGATATTTATAAATGAGAGTTTGATTGTTTGATCATTTTTTATGTCTAGATCTTGTAACCTGAACAACTACTTCTAAAATAACAATGTGTGATATATCAACTAGGGCTCATTTGCTACAAGTTTTTGAAATTCTGTATCATTTCTATCCTTTTTTCTGTTTTGCTTTTAACAATAAAAAAGCTAAAGTTAAAAAAAGGCAGAGGGCCTTTCACGGCTCAGTTGGCTCATGATTCCTAATCAGTCTATGTGCTGACGTAAATGTAAATTGCATATCATGCGTACAAAACTGGACCTTTCTTGCTTGGGTAGCTTCTCCTCAGAAACTTCCGTGGTATTCCCAGCACCAAGATAATCTCTTGAGAATCCCCATCCCGCTGGAAGAGAAAAGAGCGACTCCACTGTCACCAAGACCACAGACAACTGTTACAACAGTTTATAAGCCTTTCATTTACTAGTGAGAGAATTACCAAATATAATCTTTCCTTGCCACAAAAAGAGTTTCACAGAGCATATTTAAAGACAGTTTTAATATCAATATAATTCAGTGACTTATTTTTATAATTTAATTGCTAAATAACAGGAATAAATTTTCTTTACATAAGAGCAAAAAAATTAACTAGTAGTCAATATTTTCCTAAGCTTTTCTTCATTTACTTTCTTCTATGAAATGTGACTGATTCACCATGCTTTAAAATTGCTATGGGGTGTAAAATAAGAATTATGCTGGCTTTCGAGAGATTGCAAGATGGCCGACTGAGTGGCGGCTCTGTAAGAGAGCTTCTCTGAGGAAAAATAAATAAAAACAACTCAGATGCTGGAATCTGGCAACAAGGAGAAAGCCAGACAAAAGGAGAGGAATTCTCATGACCCAGGAAGAAGCTGAGGAAAAAGAAAAAGAAAAAAAAAGAAAGAAGAAAAAGCATGGACAGAGGGCTGGAGCTGGGCAAGCCCCGATTGCTGTACTGGCACGTCTGAAAGTCAGGTGACTCAGGATCGAGCTGAGATCGCGGCCCTGCCGAGAGCAGGGGTTGGTGAGCTCCAGACCCTCGGCTGGGGGAGGTGCTGAGACAGGGAGTGGAAACAGCCAGTTGAGCTGCGCAAACTTTGGTGAGTGACAGGAACTAGAATCCCCAGGCCAGAGGGACTGGCTGGGCAACATTTTGGAGTTGGGCAGGACCTGCTTGAATCAGTGCCCTAGGCAGCATCTGCTGATGACTCCTAGTCCAAAGCAGATTGGTGGGATCTGCTTGGGCTGGGCCACACCCCTGGTTGAAAACCAATAGCCAGGGACAAGGCTTTCCTGGGCCAGTGGCATCCCCAGGGAACACACAAACCACTTGAAGCATAAACTGGTTGACTGGCATAGGGGGAGGAGCCAGCTCTCAGCCTGCAACTCACAGATCCGCTGCAGACTGAGAGGCAGTACTTCCCTAGCAAGTGCGCTGCAGAAAAAACTGTAAGCAAAACGAAAGGCCCAGAGACCTCCACCACCCACCCATCTGAAGGGGGCCGAAAACGTGACAAGACAGAGAAAGAGCAAAAGGTCCCCAACTGCAGAGCCAGGGAAAGTGAGTTCAACAGAGGTAAATGCAGAGGAGGTTGAGAGTAGTAAACCTGTAATGTCAGAGACAGCCTCAGCAGAAATAAAGAAATACATCCGTGACCTCATCGTCGAATTTAAATCTGAAATTCTAACTCAGGTGAAGCAAGATACAAGAAGATTAATAAAAGAAGTTCTGGGTAATCCTCAAGTAGACCCAAATGAAAGAATAGAGGAACCCAGAGAAAGGAGAGAAGCCTTTGATGAAGAATATAAACAAAACCTAGAATATATGAAACAGATCCAAAGAGAATATCAGGAAATTAAAAATTCCATTGAAACCAGGCAAAACCTTTTAACAGAAACTAAAGACAAACTTTCAAAACTTGAAGATAGATTTGCAAAGTATGATCGTGAAAGGAAGGATCTCTTAAAAATAACAAGGAACCAGGAAGCAATGATACAAAGGCTAGAAGATGACAAGAGGATTTATAACCTAAGAACAAAATATGTGAATGAAGATGCAGCAACAAATACAAATGAAATAAAAAGTCTATTCACAGATATCATTAAGGAAAACTTCCCAAACATAGGTAACAGAAGGGAAGTTCAGATAAATGAGACATATAGAACTCCAGCCAGCTACAACCCAAACAGATCTACACCCAGACATATAATAATCAGGATCCCAGAAATCCATCACAAGAACATAATATTAAAAGCAGTCAGAGAAAAGAAACAGATTACTTATAAAGGAAAACTCATCAAAATCACAGCAGACTTCTCAATGCAAACCATCAAATCATGAAGAGCTTGGAGCGAAATATTCCAAGCCCTGAAAGAAAATAACTTCCAACCCAGAATGATGTACCCTGCAAAACTGTCTCTCAAAATTAATGGAGAGACAAGATATTTCCACGACAAAGAGGAACTGGGGGAGTTTGTGACCACCAATGCAACCCTGCAAAGAATACTCAAGGACATTCTAGAGAGAGAGAAGAAAACCACCAGGATCCCAGGAATAATGGCAGAAAGGCCTCACAGAAAGGGTCAGACAGTGGAATGAAGGAGAAAAGTAAACAAATAACAACAGAAAAATAGCATGGCAGAGATAAAACAGAGAAGATTGGTTATTTCACTGTTTTATCTTGACTGATTTTATTTGAATCTGGTATGCTTGAGAGTGTTGAGTCTGAGAGTAGGGGCAACTACTGTGAAGATGACAAGATTCAATAGGATACCCATTCTGGTTTGATTGTTATCTGCCTTTGAAGTCCTATAGTGTCTCCCATGTTTAGATTTAATTAATAATGTAAAGCAATGCTAAGTTTATATTTGATGATATAGACAATTTTATTGAAAATAACTAGAGACATCATAGTGACTACCATAGATCACCTAGTGTTGTGTTTTTGTATGTTCTTTTCATTTCGTGTTTCTGTAGGAATTTGTATTGCTGACTTGTTTTGACTTGCTTCTCCCTCTAATACGGAAAGGCTAGGTATATGTGTAGAGAGTTAGACATGTGTAGAACTTCTAAGTAGTTTACCAGAATGGATTATAGTTATTGTAAAGGGTAAAAAAAGGAAAAGAGAATATTCTAAAGGATATAACTGCATGTATGTTCAAGTGTGTGGAATTAATAACCATGTTGCTCAAGTTTTAGTTGGATGGATGAGCAAAACTGGCTGCAGTCTCACTGTTTGGATGTCCACTTTGTGGGCTTTACTTTTGTAACTTGAACAACTGCATCTAAGAGGAAAGTATGTAATTATCAACTAGTGATTTCTTACTGTTTACTATTTTTGTTTTTGTTTTTTTGTTTGTTTTGTTTTGTTTTTGAGATTTTGTATTGTTTCTACCCTCTTTCTGTTTTAAAATTTTTTCTTTAAATTAAACAATTTTTTAAAAAAGCAAGAGGAGGAAAAGAAAGTGCTCTAAAAGAGATAACTGTATGTATACTTAAGTGTGTAGGATTGATAACCATGTCACTAAGTTTTTGTTAGATTGGTGAACAGAACTGTTTACAGCCTCACTGTTTGAATGTCTACTTTGTACGCTTTAATTTTGTAACTGGAACAACTATATCCAAGAAGACAATATGTAAGGTATCAAATAGTGATTTCTTACTGTTTATTTTTATTTTGAAATTCTGTATTGTTTCTACCCTTTTTTCTGTTTTGCTTCCCCCTCTTTAAATAAAATTTAAAAAAAAAAGAAGAAAAAGGATTTTAAGAGAGCAGACCAATTTTTTCCAATATATCTCTTTTTGCTCATCATTAAATGATAGAACATCTGATTTGGTTGTTCTTTATATTTGCTCTATATCCCAAATAATTTACAATGTATCTCTTTTTATGTGAAAAAAAGGTTTTGATGCCAAAAAGAGATTAAAATGATACAAATAGAAAATAAAACTCTGAAATAAATTCACCAAAATGTTGACAGTGATTATCGAGTTCTGTAGTGATTAAGGGAAGGCATTTTCTTTCCTTCTAGTGTTTTGTATTCCTTATGTTTCTATGAGAATCATGTTTTAAAATATTTTATTTACTTCCATAAAATCTAACTCACTAATTTAATATTTATTTCTTAACAAGAGCATTATGCTGTGTGACCCAGGATCCTAGCAAGAACTAGAGAGCACACTCGGAAGCATTCAGCAGAAAGAGCCTAATTCAGGGATTATTTAAGGAGGATTTAGTAGCATTAAAGGAATTAACAAGGAATAGTGAGACTTCCAGAAATAGGGAATAGAGCAAAACCATTAACTCTTGTGATCCGGAAGGAGCAAGGGGAGGAAATGGTGTTTCCAAAGCTCAGACCCTGCTGCAGCAGTGCAGTAACCATTCTGCATCTTTGCACCCGGACGACCCATCATTGCCAGATGTGGTCGGGAACGGATGGGCAGGCGAGGCAAGCAGTACTCTCTCGTCTCATCTCCTCTGCCTGCCGTGTCTCCCATTGCTTAAACCCAAACAGAGAAGAGGGTTAGGAGAGCCTCGGGGATGTGGACCAGCAGTCAAGCACCTGACACGCGGAGGAGGCCACAAAACGTGCAGACTGGATCTAGGGTCTTCACACCTACAGATGAGGATGAGGGCAAGGTCCTGGCACAGTGCTCTGTGTGTACCTGCCCCGCTGGAACCACCCTTGCACTTGTCACCTTATTCTCATCTCACTGCGACAGCAACCTACATCACCTGTAGACTCCAGTGTTCTGTTCGGAGCTCCCTTGCACGTACCTATTCTTCATGATTTGGAGATCAATCTAGCGTAGAACGATTTAGATCTAAGTTAATGACATGGGCCAGAAGTGATTCAAGGCTGGACACATTTCAACAGTAGAGTTACATAGGATTTATCAGTGGTGAGATGAGGGCTATGAAAGAAAGAAGTCAAGGGTGCCAGCAAATTCTTTGGCCCGTGCAACACGAGGGAGAGTCTTGGCACTAAATGAGAAGAGGAAAACCTCACAACGAGCCAGATTTGGGAAACGAGTCTGGGCTGGGAGTATAAACCGGAAAGTCGCTCTTCATACACAAACCATGTCATCATGGAGAGATGAGTGAAAATGGCTGTCGAAAAGTTCTAAGTGTTGAATGACGGGATACTCTGGCATTGAGAAGTCACGGAGAAACAAAGAACCAGTGATCAAGATCGAGGAAGAGCAATTGTGAAGGTGGAGGGAAACAGAGTGAGTGTCTTACCTGAAAGTCAAATTAAGATAATGTGTCCATGGGAGAAAGGTCAAAGATTGTATCAGAGACTGTTCTATGAGGTGAACAGAGTGGGGAAGAGCAGAGAATTATTTGGCTTATCAGTTCTCCCTGGTGATCTTGTCAAGACTATTTTTCCTGTAAGGGTAGAAGTGAAAGCCTAATTTGTGTGGATTCCAAAGCAAATAGGAAGAGAAAATTTGGATACAGTGTGTTTCACAGACAATTCTTCTGATGAGACTTGCTTTGAAAGCAGCAAAAGTAGACATTTGCTGAAGTGGAAGATGAGGTCAAGATATATAATGTTTATGTTTTAAAGGTAGAAAAAAATAATGGAGTGTTTGTCCACTAACTGAAAATACACCACGCTCTAGAGCAAAGTATTCTTCAGGGTATCAGAATATCTGACACTTTCTTCTGGAAAAAGTAAATACATCTATATCTATTCATAAATGCCCTTAAGGGTTTGAGAGCTGGTCCCTGAGGAGCTGGTTTTAATCTCTGCCATCTCCAAATTAGACAACTTCACAGAGGAGGGAGATAAATAACACTTCTGGTGTCTCAAGGCATCAGTTGATGCTGGCCAGTATGATAGTTCCTCTAACTGAAGTACAGTGATTGACTTAGCTATGCCCCCTCCATGCCCCATCTCTGACATGTGAAGGTGTCCCAGAGCACAGATGAGCAGGAAAGCACGTGTGACTTCCAGACTATCCCTACTTAAGCATCAATTTGACTGCATTTTGATGCTTTTGACTTAATTGCTTTTCTGCTTCCTACTTCATTCTCTGACTTCTTCCTCCTTCAGTGGAAGAAAGAGAAAATGCAGGAAGTCATGAGAAACATTGATTTTTTTTCCTTTATTTTCTGATTTTTAAAAAATTTCTGTCTTAGGGTTCAGGAAGAAAAACATATTCCATTCATTGACTGAGTGTCCCACCTCCTATTTTTTTCAACTAGGATTTCCTTTCCTGTCCCGCTTCTCCAAATAGATTCATTCCACTTCTACAGAGCTGAATATCCTAGGAAAACAGAAACTGGATCAGGGGTGGGATTGCCAGGAAGGCATGGAGCTCAGTCTGGACAATGATTAAACTCAGATGTAATAACCAGAGAACCATGTACGCCACGGGCAGGTTGCTGGGACTGGGGAAATGAGCTGATTAGCATGGACCCAGGGTTAACAGAGAGGGAAAATGAGAAAAATGATTAACAGCAAGAGAGCACGGAGCAGGACTGTTCTGCTGGGTCCTGGAAGCTAAGTAGATGAGGAGTCCCCTGGATGCCACTCTGCTCACCACCTTCAGCCTGTTACCACCTGCTGCGCGCGGCGAGTACTTTGCGACTTTTCCTGGAAGGCTCAGGTATTTCTGCAGTCTCAGGGAAGCTCTGGCCTTATAGCAGGATGCCCGTCTTTGTCTTGCAGGTGTTCACTCTCAAATGGTTTCTAACAAACAAGTTTCCACCCAGGACCGAGAAGTTGTAATCTTTTCCCTTTCCAGAAATCAATGTTAGAATCTTGGTTTTGAGCTGTCGGAGCTTGTACCACTCCTTGTTCCTCCTTCAGACTCTGGTCAGTCCATGCCCTGTTGCTGTGATGTCACCTCCTGTGATGTCACCTCCACTTCTAGGCCCAACTGCAGAGCTGTTTGGCTTCACTCAGGCTACTGTGTACCCTCCGGACCCCAACTATGAGATACTATTTTAATAAACCCATAAAGGCAAAGCACACTGAATAGACAGCAAGCCCCTCAGAAGAAAACAAACCACATGATTTATCCTTACAGAAAATTAGTGGGTGAAACACATTAAACGTGACTTCCCCAGGCAGGAGTGTATCTTCATAAACCTCGGCTTGTCAGCAAACTGAGCTGAGCAGTATGATCTTTAGGAAAGAAGCTGTTGTCCTTTCTGCAGAGGGACACAATAGTCCTTGTTCATCAAAACATTCGTAGTGCAAATCCCTGGGTGAGCAAGCACCGACGTGCTCTGGAAGCGCTGTTCTGTGGCAGGCACTCTTCGGTCCGCATCTACCGAACTGCATAGTATGGCATAGCAGGCCTTTCCCAGTCTGGTTCCTGAATCTCTTCACCCTTCTCCATCGCAGCTCCTCTGCAGGTACCCTGTACTCAAACCAGCTCCTCAGGTTCCATCGTGCTTCCAAATTTGTCACAAGCCATCTGAGCCCATTTTTCCCTTAGACCCCTTTGACACTTGACAAACACCTATGTAATGTTCAAGATTCAGCACAAGCTTCTCCGCGGCAAACCACCACTGAGGATCAAGGTATCCACAGCAATTTTGTGCACAGAATGATTATATTTTAGAATCCTTTTGGCATTTTCTTTTTAGAATCCCTAGCTACAAAGGTGTCTTTGGAATTCATTTAATTATAATCTCAAGCCAAAGCCCCAAACTAAACACACAGAAACAAACCCAACAGTGTTTTGTGTAGATGTAGGGGCTCCTCCCCCCATCACTGTGCATAGTGGGCTGGGTACTGGAGCAGAACCCCAAATACTGATCTGAGCTCTGCTATCACTATGCATGTAGAGTTCAAATTACGCATGGTTATATTTCTAAAATGTTAAATCATGCTTGAAATGCACCCATTGTTGCCCCTACTAGCTTAAGAACCAAGGAAAACTCCCTAACAGGAACTTCTATTTCCCAATGCATACAGTTTGCAAAGTTGAACCTTGAAAAACTTCATATCAGATTGTACCATCATTAACCAGGATACAAATGTGTGCATTTACAAAGCATAATAAAATGCAATAATTTTTAAGAAGATGTAAAACTGGCCATGACATTTCTAGTTACTCTCTCTCCTCCCTTAAATAAAAGAAAAATCAAATAATGAAAGCATCCAAATGCACCATCTTTTTGCATGTAATGTCTGCAAAATCACTGCAAAGTAAACAAATAAATTATTATTACAACTATTTCACAAATGGTAAAAGGGAAGTCACAGAGAGGCAAAACAAAGCAAAGAGAAACCCAGGATCTGTTGTGGCAAAGCTAAGAAGAAGCAGAGTCTTGAGACTTTCTGTCCTATGCTCTTTGGAGTTCTTCTCTAGAGAAGAGAAGCAAGCCCAGTTACAGGTGAAATAGTTGTAACTCAAGTTGATTTCTGAGAGCTCCATCTCACTGAACTTGAATGAGGAGGCATTTACTCTTATCACTGATGAGGAGAAGTTTACTTTATCAATGGTGAGGAGATGTTTACTCAGGGAACCTTGATAAGAATAATACTATAGTGATTCATTGTAAATAGATGGGCTCTACTTTTTAAAAAAATCATCTAGTGAGTGAAAAAGGATATCACAAAATTATAGTCCTCAATATAAGTTAATATATTCCAAAAATATTATCCTAATTTCAACCTTCATGACAACCTGAAAGGTGAGTAATAGCATTCATATTTACAGATGAGAAATCGAGGCGGAGAGAAGTTACTAAATCTTCTAGGTTGACATGGAAAATTCACCAGCGTCACCTCCCTCATTGTTGGCATTATGCCTGGAACAATGAATGCTCATCATAAATAGTTTTGAATGAAGGAAGGAATGGCTGAATTAATGAATGAAGGAATGGTTTGATTCATATGCGCTTACTCCTAAAGTTTATATTGCTTAACCTGTACTCTCCTCTTTATATTACTACTTCTCTCAAAGAGATTATGTCATCCTTGAGCTTCTAAAATACAAATTAAGTTACATCAAAGTTTTAGAACATGATCTGCTCTGTAAAGTGAGAAAACTTCGACTATAAAACATTCTCCCCGAGACAGCACTCACTACCCAGGTGTGAGTTCCACTCCTGACTTGCACCCATCACTAGTCTTGTCTGCACCCCATTAGGGTGTCCTCCTGTGTACTCTGCCCTTGGGCTCTCTGATTTCACCTTAGCTCTCTTTGGGTTCTTTTCCTGACTCCCCAAGTTTCTATTTCAAATATTTCAGTAATGCTCTGTTGATGGCCTCTGGGTAAGGACCATGAGAAGCTTCCAGAGGACCGGTATTTTCAACACGTACAGGTGATCAATGTCAGGTGAATGCAACTCATTCTGGCACAGGAAGGACAACAATGTGTTCATCTGTGATGAATGGAACTAGTAAAAAACAAGTTTGCCAAGACCATGAATTCCCAAAGACAAATCAGGATAGGTAAATGGCATCCCTTTTAAAGGTAGGGGTCTGTATTCCATATCTCTGAGCCCGTCACAACAGTCAAATTCTCAGCAAACAGTCAAAGCCAAGTTCACAAACCAGCAGACAATAGCTGGGAAAGGCAGGCCACAGCTAGCCTGCCTACTAGGTGACTACTTTCTCTCTATTTTGGTTAAAATCTCTTTAAATCTATTAAAACACGGGGATTCCATGGACGTTTTTACTCCATCCTCTAAACCTGCCTTTTGACAGAGAACAAAGAACCCAGCATACTCAGAGCAGAGTGAAATTCTACAGAAGACCTGGAGCCACCTGGGGACACAGAGCAGGAGAAAGAAGTAGAAAAGAGAGAGATTTTTATGAGACACCAAGCTAGTAGAAGAAAAGTCACAGACAGAGATCAGGAGTAGGCAAAGTCACAGTACAAACTGCAGTCTGTAAGCTGTTTCGGCCTGACTCTCCAAACTGCAAAACCCATCACCAACAGCCTAAAAGCAGACTTAGCTCTCAAGAGCATGAGTGAATTGGGCTCTTTCCAGATAAAAGCAAGCATCAGTGCAATCTGGTGTTTGCACAGAAAGCAGTGTGGCGGAGAGAGGGGAGCCACTCAGCAGAACACCTGCTCCAAGACACCACCTGAGAAGCAGTGAAGCGCTCAGACGGGAGGGAAACATCTGTTTGCAACCCTACATTCCAGGAGCCTTGAGTTATAGGAGGGGAAACTGGAGTGAGGAGTAGGGCGAGGAGGGAATCAGACTAAAGGGAAGCTGGGGTTAAGCAATCCAGGTAAGGTGGGTGGAGGTGCTGAGAATAAGGCTCTGTGGAGGTCAGGAAGACAGAAGGCTCTCTGGACACACTGTTGATGGCTCTCAGCATGAATGAAGATTCTGTCTTCTTCAGAGAGAATCAGCCACCCGTGCCCTAGGAAGCAACTAGGTTGAACACAAAGACACACAGTCTATGGCCGAATGGTTGAAATCACCAATTAAAAACCAGAGCTGGGAAAGAGTCAGGTCTCTGACCCATGGCAATGCTAGTTTTGTGGCCCAACATCCGAGCTTTTTGTACCATTTGCAGAAACACTCTTTCACCTCCCATAGTTCTTCTCCTTTAGCCGCTGTGATCCTCTCTGGCTAGGTTCTTCTAGTCCTCGCACCAGTTCTTGCAAGCATTTCTCCATTTTTCAAAACTCTTACATATTCTTTGCTTCTCCATAGTGTCCCTCACGAAAGCTAGCCAGAGACTTAATATTTTTTTTCTCTCTAGGTGATCTGCCTCATTCCGATCTGCTTATCGATTATCCATCAATGATAGAAATATGTTTTTAGGCTTTGTTATCATTGTGTGCACAACATAGGCTACATTTATAAACCTAGATGGTATGGCCAAGGCTATATGCTATATAAACACCATAGGGGAAAGAGATGTCCTTACCATCTATGCAAAAAGTGTATACACACATTATATGAATTATATATGTACATATACAGTGTATGTATACTATGTAGCATATATAAAGTGTGTATACCACATGACATGATATAGTGTATATATGTATATATATATATTTATATATATATATAGTGTGTGTGTATAATATATAATATAGAATAATATAGTAGTGTATTCAGTATAATATATAATATAGAATATATATAATTTATAATATATAATAGTATAGTATATAATGTACAGTGTGTGTGTGCACACACCACACACACACATGCACAAAACACACACAGAGTATAACTTTCTCCTCCCAGGATGATAAACAATGTATCATGAGGTGAAATAAAGCAAAGAAACAATAATCCAATTAGGAATCAAGGGAAACTTTAAGAGTTAGGCTGCTATTGCTAGTGAAACATGGCATATTGTTTTGCCATCTACTTTCTCTGCAAATCAAACTAGTACCCTAAGAAGTATAATACAATAAATTCTTGAAACGGTAGCATAGTATTTTTATCATAGTATTCTCCTGTACTCCTCTGTCCTGAGCAAAGGGATAGGCTTGTTTATGCCAGTATGACCATGCACACATGACTACTGTATCACGCTCCAGGGGCATGACAGCTACAGCAGCAGCACTAGGTGACAGTAACTATTCGGCTCCATGAGGATTTCGTAAGACCATTATCCTGTATACAGTCTGTCACCAGATGAAATGTCACCACGCAGTACCTGACTGCACCCATAAGCTGATAGCCCCTAAACATCTGTGTTGGCTCCAACCTTTTCCTTAGCCATAGATCTATATAACTAACGCCATGTTTTACATCTCCACAGGTACCCCATCAGTGCTTATCCAGGCCAGCCCTTGCCCCATCAGTGCTTATCCAAGCCAGCCCTTGCATGCCCGGGACAGAGTGGCTGGCTTATGTTTCCGGAGGCAGCTCTCCCATTTTACCACAGCTACTTGGGCTCTAGCTTATGACAGTGCTTCTGCCTCAGTTTCTGTAATACTGAGATTACAGGTATGTGCTGCCACACTTAGCCCAAAATAAAGTGTTAAAAATGTAAATCCGAAGCTGGGAGATAGAGCGTGTCTCAGTGGTAGATGCTTCCGGAGTAGGTGTGAGGCTCCAGGTTCAGTCACCAGTGCTAAAATAAGTCTGACCATGTGTTACCTCTACTTAAAATCCTTCCCTTGATACTCACCTCCTACAAGCTAAGGTCCAGCTCCCAAATGGGCAAGCACAGGGTCAGCAGCCTGTGCCGAGTGCCCCCACCTGCCTCTTCTCTGGCTGCTACACAAAAGACAACAAGAATATATGCAAATGCAGACCAAAGAGGACTTCTAGCATTACTGCTCTGCCTGTGTTTCTGTGTTGGCTGGATTGTCTCTTCCTGTCTCATGCATCAAGTTAAATGCCTTAACTTTTTAAAGATCATTTGCATCTAGGCTGGGAACGTCTTTTTCTTCAGTGTTTATTTTTTGTTAGTCCGTGGTTGCTGTGTAATGATTGCACTCCTCTTGGGTAGTTGGTACACATGCATAACATTCCCTAATGCCTCCTCCCTTCTCCATCCATCTCTGTCTCCTTCCCATTTACAGTATCCACCTCCCTGTTTCCTATTATGTCTTCTGAGTTTCATATATAAGAAAAACCACGTGATACTTAAGCTTGTGTGTCTATTTTATTTCACTTAATATTATGGTTTTAAGGTGTATCTATTGTCCTATAAATGACTCAAGTTTAGTTTTCCACACAGCAACAGAGTACTCTATTGTGTATAAATACCATGTTTTCATTATCCGTTCATCAGTTAATGGACATACAGACAGCTTCCAAGGTTTAGCTATTAGGAGTTATGCTGTTATAAACATCGGCATGCATGTATCACTATAAAACCTGATGTCTTTAATTCTTCTGGGAAGATACCCAGAAGGGGGAGGAATAAATTAAATTTTGCTCAAGCTTGTTTCTCAAACATTTGGCCTAGGTAACTTTTATTGAATGGGTAAATTTTAAAAAGTAATTACTTATGGTAACAATGTAAATTCCAGTGATCTTTGGGCAGTAAAGAATGTACATATTAAAAGAAGAACGTTTAGATTAAATTACAAGATTTTAAGCGAATGGAAAATCCAAATGTGTAATCATATAAATCACTTTAAGCCCCAGAGCATGTGAAGAAGACATGGAAAATTACAGAAGAGTAAATATTAATCCAGGTTAAGGAAGAATAAATTTGATTCTAAAATCTAGGAATAGCTTCCCTTGGCATCAGTCTCTGGCAAATTTCCATAAAATATTAGTCACTCACTTATGTGTGATTTAATAGAATCTATAGAGGAAAGAATAGTTATTGAGAGCCAGCATTATTAACCAAAAAAATATTGTCAAAAATCACTCTTCACTCTTTCTTTTTTAAAATTACTAGTTTGACAGTTTAGGGTAATGAGAGAGCTCTAAGTGAAAATTTTTTCAAGATATTTATTTGAATTATCCTTGTATCTTTTTAAGCAAGAAATAAAAATAATGTAACTTGAATTGATCCAAATACTGTTACATGAAAGAAGTTCCCTCTCTCCCAGTTCATAGCACAACATCAACCCCAAGTAACAAGTAACAGCCTTCTACCACCAGGAAAGGGAAAAGGGGAACCACTTCTCTGTAATATGCACATAGTAAGCCAGAGTGGATCTGGAACACAGACAAGACCATTCCCTAACAGAAATACAAGTTAAAAGCAGCTGACCACTGCAGGATTTGCAGGCTGTTACACTACAGGTAACCATAGTAACAACAGCTATGAAAACATACCCAACTGAAAAATTTACCAGATTGATTAAATGCTCCTTATTAATGGCTTTTCAGAAAGTGTTCCCATTTCCTCTTGTGGCTAATATGTCCTCTAATCTCTTCTGTTTCACAGCATACTTATCTCCGACATTTAATCAAAAATTACGAAGTAAGCAGACAAAGCAAGGAAAATAGCCTATGGTCAAGAGATAGAATATCAATTTAATCAGACTCAGAGATGACTAGATATATAAATAAAGTAATTAAATAATTATAATTAATATTTTTAAAAATCTGGAAGAAGATTATAAACACCATAAACCTGTGGACCAAATACAACTTGCTGCATGCAATTGTCAATAAAGTTTTATTGAATATAGCCATACCTATGTGTGACTATTTAAAAGTACATTTTTTTCTGCAACTGTAGAGTAGGATAGTTAATGAGAGCGACCATAATGCCTGTAAAGCCCAATATATCTAATCTTGGTCTTTACAAAAATGACATTTACTGACCTTTGTCTTAATGGAAGTGTTTGTCACTGTGCATGAAAAAATATGAAATTTCATCAGAGGTTTGGAAATTGTAAGAAAGAGTCACATGGGATCACCACAAACAGAATCCATATTGGATGAATTCCTTTAAAATGGGTGGGTCAACGAAAAACAGTACAGGAATAAACCAATGACCTAGAAAGTATATCAGTGTCAGTGGAAATCATCCTGAACCAGATAAATTTGTACAGAGAAGTTAAGAAAAGAAAGTGGAAATCCACAGTATTGACTGCTCAACAGAAATGTAATTGAACCTCTCCCCCACCCCTGCAAAGAAAAGAACAGAGCAGAGAAAAATGTTGAAGGGGTAATGAAAAAGAATTTGGTAAGTACTTAATTAATGAGGTCTGTACTTCATTAAATAGTTGCACCATTTAAACCAGTCCAGGGGGGGTGGCACTAGTGAATGAGATGAGTTGAGATGACACAACTGGACAGAAATGTTCAGTATCCATCCTGTGTACATTTTCATGGTACTTTCTGATGATTTGTTTGAAAATATAGGTTTATTGATCAATATTCAGATGACATTGACCTAAGACGCAAGCAAATCCCAATGAGTAAAACAATCAGAATGAGTGATATTCAGACTTTTTCTAGGGCAACAAGCCAAACTACAAACATAAACACAAAATTTCTATTACCTAAATGTAGGGGGGAGGGGTAAGGTATAATTACATTACATATCCAAAATACAGCTTGGTTTGACTCCCAAATAAATAGATGTATGCCCAAATGATTTTGACAGTGCACAGAACTCAAGACAACCAAGATGAGATTTCTATGCTTGTTTGTGACATGATTTACAATTGGTGGTTCATTGCATAACTACATTCTTACTAAGTAAATAAACTATATTATCATCAAATATCAGAGGAAGATGTGAGAAGATGTGAATACATATCAATGGAATAAAAGATTTAATTTAATTTGGAGAAAAAATAGCAACAAATTTATTAACAATTGTCTCAAGTAGTAATGGAATTAAACTTGTTTTTATGGTTTCAAAACACAGAATTAAAACATGAATAGAGATTTTTAATAAGATGAGGTCCCATTTGTTGATTTTTTACAATATTTCCTATGTGATCATGGTTGTGCCCATAGTTCTTGCCTACAGAATGTCTTCAAGAGTTATACCTACTCTATCTTCCAGCTGATTTTGTGTTTCTTAGTATTTACTTCATTGATCAATTTTTATTTGTTTAGTGCATGATGAGAGATGTGGATCTACTTTTAATCTTTGGCATATGCAAAGCCAAGTTTTCCAGCACCATTTATTAAGAGGACAGTATTTATTCCAGTGAAGGTGGCAGATCCCTTTGTCAAAGATGAGGTAGCTTGAGTGTGTTTGGAGTTGCTTCTGCATCTTCCAATCTGTTACATTGATCTTCAGGTCTGTTTTTTCCTCCAGTACTATGCTGGTTTTATACAGGTGCTTTGCAATGAAATTTCAAGTCAGGTATTGTGTTGCCCCCTGCTTTGCCTTTGTTGCCCAGAATTACTTTTGCCGCTCTAGTTCTCTTTTGGTTCCAAATGAATCTTAGGATTGTTTTCCCTAACTCTGTGAGGTATGCTATTGGTATTTGACTGGGATTATATTAAATCTATATTTTGGAAGTATGACCATTTTCACTATACTAGTTCTTCTTACTCAAGAGCAAGGAATATCTTTCCATTTTCTGATACCCTCTTCTATCTACTTTTTTTAGAGTATTGTAGCTTTCAATATTAAGTTGTTTTATTTCCTTCACTAGACTAAATCTTTCATTTTTTTATGCTATTGTGAAAAGTGTGGTTTCCCTAATTTCTCTCCCAGTGAGTTTGTTATTTGCATAGAGGAATGCTATTGATTTTTGAGTGTTGGCTTTGTATCTAGGTACATGACTGAATTTGAAGACTTTTGGTGAAGTTTTGGAGTCTTCTATGTAGAGTATCATACCATCAAGTAATAATGATAATTTAACTTCTTCCTTCCCTACCCTAATTCGTTTTGTTTCTCTCTCTTGTCTCATTGCTCTGGCTAATGTTTCCAGAATGATACTGCTGAACAGGAATGATAGTGGTCACCCTTGACTTGTTCCTGATTTAGAATGAAAGCTTTCAGTTTTTGACCATTCAGTGTGACTGGTTGTTTGTTTGGTATAGATGGCTTTTATCATATTGAGACAAAGACCATCTATTCTCATTTTCTGCAGGATTTTTATCATGAATGTGCATTAGACTTTGTCAAACGCTTTTTCTGCATCTATTGAGATGATCATGTGATCTTTATTCTTGGCTCTATTGATATGGTGTACTACATTTTTTGATTTGCATATGTTGGATCATCTCTGCATTCTGCCATGAATCTTCCTTGGTCATGGTGTATAAACTTATGATTTTTTGTATTGTTTGATAGGATTTTATTGATGATACTTATGCTTGTGTTCAGTAGTGAAATTGGTCTGTAATTGGTCTTTTCTGGGTAGATCTTCTCTGGTTTTGGTATCAGGACAATGCTTGCTTCCAAGAATGAGTTTGGGAGTATTGCTTCCCTTTCAACTTCATTAAAGCAGTTGAGAAGTAGTGACAGTAGATCTTTTCTAAATTTTGTGCAGAATTTACCAGTGGGATCCATCAGGACAGGCTTCTCTTTGTTGGTAGGTTTTTAATTACACCTTTAATTTCATTGACTAAGATGGGATTATTTAGAATTTTTGTAACTCCTTGTTTCAGCTTTGGTTATTCAGATGTGTCTGGGAAATCTGTCCATTTCTTCTTTGTTTTCCATCTTATTTGAGTACAGGTTCTTGAAGTAAGTATTGATATTCTAAATTTCTTCTAAACTTTTTGTGATTTCACCTTTTTAATAACTAATGGCAAGAAATTAAGCAATAATAAATTATCATGGGGTTGTGGGGAGAAGGAACCCTTCTCCACTGTTGGTGGGAGAGCAGACTGGTGCAACCACTGTGGAAATCAGTGTGGAGATTATTCGAAAAACTAGGACTAGAGGTTTCCATTGACCTGGCTCTTCCCTTTCTTTATATCTTCTTGATAAAATTAAAATCATACCACAGCCATGTG
Organism: Hydrochoerus hydrochaeris; assembly: GCA_004027455.1. NCBI lineage: Eukaryota > Metazoa > Chordata > Mammalia > Rodentia > Hydrochaeridae > Hydrochoerus > Hydrochoerus hydrochaeris. The sequence goes on from PVLA01009211.1 coordinate 72,082, forward strand.
TGCACACCCATTTGTAGTGGCACCGTTTTTAAGAGCTGAATCTTGGAAGCAGTCCAAATGCTCATCAACCAAGGTAATGGATAATGCAGATGTGATTTTTTTTTATGCAGTGAAGTCATAGTCTGCCATGAAGGACTGAGGTATCTCTGGGTAAACAGATGCACTTTCAGACTATACTCTTAAGAGCAATAAATTGGGCATACATGTTCACATACTGCATGGTTTCTCTGGTGTGAGACGCCAAAAGTGGAAATGAGAACCAAAGTCAATATTGTGAATTTGGGAGAAAATATCCAGATAGGAAAGGGAGCTAGTAGGGAGGGCTGGGGGAAGAAAGGAAGCAAAAAGAAAAGAAGTAAAAAATGAAAACCAAGCTTTTGGAATCAGAAGGAAAAGAGAGGTTGAAGGGAGGGCAAGGAACTGGGAAAAACAAGAAGCGAGATAAAGCATGTGCAGGTGCAAATGCCCTATGAGGAATGTGATCATTGTGTGATCTAAAATGTACTGACGAAGTTAATTAACTTTTAAAAACATGACTGGAAATCCTAAACCAAGTTCTAGTTCAATATAGTCCAAAAGGTCTAGCTGCAAAGCTGTCTAAAACCGTGAGAAAGTGAGACACACACACCCCCGTCACCACGGGTGTCACAGACGAACGTGACCTGTGGTTGTTCACACAGCCTCACCATCTGGATTTCTCACATTTCTGAATTCCAGAAAGAGAAGCCCCTGTGGAGAGAAAAGGGGAGAAAAGAAGAGAATAGAAATATTTATATTTTCCCTTCCTTTATTTCTCCTTTCCACATCTCAGTTGTTCTTTCCTTATGAACATTTATTTTCCTTTCTCAATGCCTATTGCAGATTTTGTATCTTATTTACTCTTAGTTTCTTACACTAAGGAGACAAGATGATGCTTATACAGGCAAGTATGATTTATGTCCCTTATGACTATGTTCTCAGATGCCCATTTTTTGGATTGGGTTTTTGAATTTGTGGGAGTCTGTTTTTTTTTTTTTCAATTCTTTATATGTTCTAGATAGAAGTCCTTTGTCTGAGGGATTGTTGGCTAAAATTTTTTCCCACTCCATGCAGTTTTATTTCAGTTTGTTGGTGATTTCTTTTGAAGTGCAAAAACTTTTTAATAAAATGAGATTCCAGTTGTTGATTCTTTGAAGCACTTCCTGTGCAGTTTGGTTTTTGTTGATAAAGTCTCCAGCTACCTATATGTCTTCTAAATTTCTACCTACTTTATCTTCCAGTAGATTTAGTGTTTCTGTTTTAATATTTAGATCCTTGATCCATTTGAACTTCAGCACATGGTGGTAGACATGGATCTCGTTCTAGTCTTCAGCATGTGGGAAGCCAGTTTTTCCAGCACTGTTTATTAAAGAGGCAATCCTTCTTCCCGTGGACATGTTTGGCCTCTTTGTCAAAGATAAGGTGACAGAATGTTTTTGAAGTATTGTCTGCATATTGTAATCTGTTCCATTGGCCCTCAGGTCTGCTTCTCTGCCAGTACCATGTTGATTTTATAATAGCTTTGTAGTAAAATTTCAAATCAGGGACTGTGATGCTTCCTGCTTTGCCTTTGTTGCCTGGGATCGCCTTGACTAGTCAAGATCTCTTCTGTTTCCAAATGACTTTTAGGAATGTTTTCTCTAGATATGTGTGATATGCTAATGATACTTTGATCAGGATTGCATTAAATCCGTATAACATTTCTGGGAGTGTGGCGATTTTCACAATGTTAGCTCTTCCTATCCATGAGCAAGGAATGTCTTTCCATTTTCTGATATCTTATTTGATATCTTTTTTCAAAGTGCTGCAATTTTCAATGTATAGATTTTTTATTTCTTTTGTTATATTAATTTTTAAGTATTTCAGTTTTTTTATTCTATTGTGAAAAATGTGGTTTCCCTGTTTTGTTTTGTTTTTCTCTCAGCAGGTTGTTTGTCTGTCTATAGAAATGCTATTGATTTTTAACTGTTGACTTGTATCCAGATCTGCTAGTGAATTTTGTTATTAATTCTAGAAGTCTTTTGTGGGAGTTTTTGGAGTCTACTCTGTACAGTATCATGTCATCTGCAAATAATGATGATTTCACTTTTTCCTTTCCCATCCTTATTCCTTTTGTTCCTCTCTCTTGTCTAATTGCTCTGGTTAATGTTTCCAGAACTATATTGAATAGGAATGGTGATATTGGACATCCTTGTCTTGCTCCTGATTTCAGAGTGAAAGCTTTCAGTTTTTGCTCATTTAGTGTGATATGGCTGTTGATTTTTCTCAGATTGGATTTCCTCAGATTAAGGTAAATTTCCAATTTTCTGTAGGTTTTTTTTTAATCATGAATGAGTGTTAGACTTTTTAAAAAGCTTTTGCTGCATCTATTGAGATGAATATATGATTTTTATCCTTGGCTCTGTTGATATAGTGTACTACATTTTTTGATTTGCACATGTTAAACCATCCCAGAATTCTTGGAATGAATCTCACTTGCTTATGACATGTAATCTTCTTGATGATTTGCCTCATTCTGTTTGCTAATATTTTATTGGAGATTTTTATATCCATATAAGGATATTGTTCTTTAGTTCTCTTTTTTGGTTGGCTCTTTCTCTGGTTTTTGTATCAGGGTAATGTTTAACTCAGGAAAGAGTTGAGGAGAATTGCTTCCTGTTCAGTTTCATTAAAGAGTTTGAGAAGTATTGGCATTAAATCTTCTCTGAATGTCTTGTAAAATTCAGCAGTGAATCCATCAAGACCTTGGATTTTCTTCATTGTAAGTTTTTATTATATTTTCAATTTCATTAGCTGATATTGGTTTATTCAGGGTTTTTATATCTTCTTGATTCAGCTTTGGTAGTCCATACATTCCTAGGAATCTGTCCATTTCTTCTGTGTTTTCCAACCTCTGCAAGTAAAGACTTTCAAAGTAGATACAATGATCTTCTGAAATTCCAAAGGATCTGTAGTGATTTTACCCTTTTCATTCCTTACTGCATACATTTGAGTCTTTTCTTTCCTTTTTTAGATAAGGTTGGCTAGGGGTTTATCAATTTTAAACTCTCAAAGAATCAACTCTTCAATTCATTCATTCTTTGCATTGTTTTCTTAGTCTCCATTGTGTAAATTTCTGCTCTGATCTTTATAATTTCTGCCTTTGTATGTGCTTTGGGCTTGACTTGCTCTTCTTTTTCCAGAAGCTTGAGGTGCAGCGTTAGGTTTTCCATTTGTCTTCATTCTGCTTTCCTGATGTCTGAATTCACCACTATAAATTTTCCTCTTAGGATTGCTTTTATTGTTTCCCACAGATTCTGGCAAGTTGTATTTGCATTTTCATTTGATTGTAAATATTGTTTAACTTCTTTTTAAATTCCATCTGTGACTCGTTGGCTATTCAGGAGGGTGTTATTTAATTTCCGTGTGTTTATGGAGCTTTTGTGGTTTGTCATTAATTTTCAATTTTATTTCACTATCATTGAATAACATGCATGGAATGATTTCACATCCTTTGCATTTATGCAAGCATGTTCTACGGGGTAGCATATGGTCTGTCTCAGAGAGCATCCTGTGTGCAACCGAGAAAAAGGTACATTCTGATGTCGCTGGGTGGAACACTTTGTAAACATCTACTAAATCCATTTGTACACAGGGTTGGTCCAGTTCTATTATTTCTTTGCAGATTTCTTGCCTAGTGGATCTACCTCTTCATGACAATGAGATAGCAAGGTCCTCCACTGCAACTGTGTTACTGCTTGATTTTTTATGTCTATTAATATTTGTCTTATATCATTATGTGCCTCTGTATTTGGTGCATATATATTTATGATTGTTATCTCCTCTTCTTGATGTTTTCTCCTAACAACTATGTAGTGACCCTCTTTATCTCTTTTGATCATTCTTGGTTTGAAGTTCATATTGTCTGCAAATAAGATAGCTACCTCTGCTTCTTTCTGGGTTCCTGCTGCATGGAGTATTCTTTTCCATCCTTTGACTTTTAGTGTGTGATTTTTTTTTTTAATTCAGTGTGTCTCTTGTATGCAACATATTGTCAGATCTTGTTTCTTGATCCACTTTTCCAGTCTGTTTCTTTTGATTTGTGCATTGAGGTCATTTATATTGATGGTTATAACTAGTATATATTGACTTGTCTTTGCCATGCTGTTTTCCTTCTGTTGGTTCTCTAGTTTTCCTCTTTGTTTGCCCTGCTTGATAGTTTCTTCCTATTGTTGTTCTTGGAATTTTGATTATTTTTATTCATTTATCATTAGGTTGAACTTGAATGCCTTTTAGATGACCTAACAGAAATGTTCATGCAGCAATTAGTCCTATTGTCTAGAGTTCATAGGAAAAGTCTGAGTTAGAGATAAGTTGGAATGTATTCATTTCATACTTCAATACTAAAAAATGTATAAACTTAATTTCACTTATATATTTTATTTTCCCAATGTATTAGAACTGCCATTTAGCATATAATCAGTAAAATAATTAATGTGTTAACTTCATTTTCTTGTTTATAATAAGCCTTCAGTCTCTGATGTGTGTTTTATACTCTGAATATATCTTAATTTAGATTTCTATACTCTAGCGACTCAGCAGACACGTTTGAGTAGAGGTTACTGATGGACAAGATGAGCACTGGTTTCTTTAAAACAGATAAATATAAAAAAGAAACTTTATGATATAGCATTGAGAAAACCCTACAAAAGACGAAAATATCCAACAAGAAAAAAAATAATTTAGGAATAATATTGATAAGAGAGCAAAGAAATTAAATCCTGTCAAAGGTTCAGAAGTACAAAACATGTCAAGGGGACTATTTATATAAAACCCTGGAGACCCTTCTGAGGACAGATACCGTGTGACAGCAGTGGAAATGTGACAACTGGAGCTCCACTCTTTCACTGTGAAGAGTAACACGCTGAGACATTGTGGTTCTCATCCATGGGCTTTGGATGTCTCTTGGATGACCCATTACAGGAAAGAGGACACCAGGCAGAAGCCACCTCAGGAGACTCCTGTATACAGCTCAGAAATCAAACAGCTGTAATGTATCCCTTCCATGGAGCAGAATTGCTGAAAAATGTAAGCTTCTTCCCATTCCTCACTCACACTCTGAGATCAAAAATTGTTGAAAGCATAAGTTAGATCATTTCTTCCTCTTAAAAAAGTGGTCACCTGGTCACATTTGGGCAAGGGTGGGATGGAGGAGCATTTTCACGAATACAGCTGTGGATGACCCTTCAGAATTAATAGGCAAGCGTAGGTGAATGGGTGGGTTTGGGTAACATAACAGAAGAAAACCATGCTTAGAAGACATGATCTCAGCACCCTGCAAGAAGATTTTCTCTTGGCTAAAAGGAACGATAAGCCCTACCTACTGGCACAATTATGGAGATAATATACACATGTTTTAGCAGCCACAGCAAAAGCATGGATGGTTATATTGTCCAATTCCCTCACTTAGGGGCACACTGGCAAGGGGCTCTGTCATTGCTCTGAGGAGCTGCCACCATCAGCTGGACCCCCACCCATTCATAGGCAATTCCTTGAACAAGAAGTGGGATCAAAGAGGATGAATTTTCAGACACAAAACGTCTTGGGTTCAGATGCAATCTTGGTCCTGAAGCCTTAGACTCCAAATAACACTATGCTCAATCCGGTCTCTCCCAATGAAGAGTGCATAAGATTCTTTCATGTGGCCTATTTGCCTTCTTCATTTGACACGTGGCTGGCCTAGTTTCTATTTACTGATCTCCTGGTCCTTCACACTGTAGGAAAAGATTTTGCAGATTGCCGGAGTCCAGCTGCGGCAGGGCTCAGGGGTCCCAAAGGTGGTCAGGGAGTCGGCGAGTGAGAGACAGAAGACACTGCACACTCGTTTATGAGTGAATCTGAATCTATTTTATTTTTTAGAAGCTGGAGTATATATTTGCTAACTTTTTTCACCTTTGTAACACTTTAATCTTGTTACTTAATTAGCTTGGAAAATGTAAGCCGACGCACCTGGATGCCCACAGGGGGGAGAGATGGAGCGGCAGCTGTGAAGCTATCATGCCGCTCCCTACATTTTTTCCCTTATCACTTATGGGAGTATGGCAGGCCCTGTGAGGATAGCGCCTGTCTTGGGTCAAGGACTCTTCATATGAACCCAACCAGGCCTTACCCGTCATGGGCCTGCAGGACAGCAATTGGTCCTGTGCCTGTCTTAGGCGGCCGGTGGCGTAAC
>PVLA01009212.1:0-78301 GCA_004027455.1 Hydrochoerus hydrochaeris
GTCCTCACAAAGGGGTTATCTAGAGGGCCTCCAGCAACCCCCCTGGAGTCTCCACCCTCGACTCCATATTGAGCATTATATAAAAACATACACATGTGAACTACACAAATTACAATTATCAGTACAAAACATTTCAAGATCCCCGTGCCCAATTCCCACATGCGGCGTCCTTTTCCTGGAGAAGCGATTGTCACAAGGCATGGATGGACTAGGACGTGGCATGGACATAAAAGGGCGCCGCAGTTGTGTTTTATTTGTTTATGTTCAAAAGTTTTTTTGAGACAAGTTCTCACTAAATTACCCAAGCTGGCCTCCCTCTTGCCTCAACTTCTTGAGTTTTCATACTAAGTGAGGTTGCAGTGTCTTACATAAGAACTCAAGGCATGGAGACAATCTCAGACCAACAGCCTCCTGCTTATTTAAAAACACTAATTAAGCAGCAATGCAGTGTTTAATAAAAACAACGCAACCCAGAGTTAGAGAAATAGTTGGGGTTCAGTTACTGATTCCTTGGGTAACTGTTGCCACCTTAGACATACAGGTCCCTAATCCTCTTTTTAAAAAATCTACAATTTATACAAATAAGAAAGTGACACCTCTCCCGGTAGGCACACATCTCCACTGTGGGCGGACTCTTCATTAAGCAGCTTACTGAGCAGTGCTGCAGATTGGAGTCCTCTCCTCGCTCTTAGTTAGTATATGCTGCCTCTGCTTCTTCCACACTTCTTCCACGTACCCCAAGGTACCGTCACGGGAGATATCAGGGCCAGTCTTTTATATCTCTCGGCTTCCCTTGCTATGTTCATTCTGCACTCGGAGGTACGAGAGAAATCCCACACCCTGGCCCTCCTATGTTCTGCTACCTGAGGAAGTTCAAACCAAACTGACCGTCAGAGTTACACAGTCTTCCTAAACACCTATGTAACCGCGTCTACCCTTTAGTACAGTTACCCAAGTCTATCCTCTATCTGGCAAAGAGCTTCTTTATAACATGGCTTCAGTCCTCCTTTCTGCCTCCACTCCTGCCTTCTGCCGTGTTCTACTGCCAATGTCTGCCCCATTCTCCTCAGGAACACTCTTCCAGACATAGGAATATGTCATGGACCCACAGAGTGGGCTCATGAGGCCTGTATTCTCCCAGCAAAAATCCCAGAGTCCAGAAGTATTTCAGAATTCATAATTCTCTTAGTTTTTCTACAGGCACCCACATGCTTGTATTGTGTCTTACACAGTACTCAGCAGGGTTGAGGCGTAGACTAATCATTAAATACACACTATCTCTCCAGGAAGCCTAGAATATTCATATTAAGTGTGATAAGCATATAACGGCCATAGTGAATTTAGGTCTGGTTTTCCACTAATCCAGAAAGCTGCCCTCAGCCCTTCTATTGGCCTTTCTCTATCTCTCTGTGGTCCTAAAAACTGACCCCGTATCCCATTGCCTGGGGGTTTCTGTTTGATACAGGCAGTGGGGAGTCAGCCAGGCTCTCCAGGAAGTTTGGGGTATTTCCTTTGCCTGAAAGACTTTGACACTGAATTTTGCTCTTAGGCAGTCATGTACTTACAAGTCATATTCCTTCTGTGTTCCAAGAACTGATCCTTTCTCTCATCTCCTAGGAGTACAAACAGTGCTGTTGCTTCTAGTGCCAGGGTGTGGTCCCACAGTCACATTGCGTCCCTCTGGGCAGCACTATCCCCTGTGGTTTCCCTGCATGCCACCTCACCTTTGTAAGTAGTCTCTTTATTAAATCCTGTTCCAAGTGATCACAGTTGGTGAATGCCAACCCTTTCCTGATGAATCACTGAGAAACGCAGCACATCACTGAGTTCAGACTAAGGCAGTTCTGGTTTTCTTGTCTAATAAGTAAAGTTTTCAGTGTTCAGAACCTTCGAATTTCAGCATGATAAAGTATAGTGAATCCATATAGTGTAATTTTTTGCTTCTTCATTTTAACACATGCTCTCTGCACACAACCACTGTCCAAATCTTGCACATATGTAAGGTCTCTGGAACAGCCTGGGAAAATGTGTGATAATGCAGCCAGACAGATAAAGCACGATGAAGCACACCCAGGTAAGTGATGGTATTACCACATACCTTCAGGACGCATTGAGCGAAAGGTTTAAAGTGTTTTAAAATTGCTGTATGATTCATGAAGACAATGGATAGGTACAATCACAAGTGACTAATATTCAGTGACTTTTAAGCTTCTTTTGAGTACCATCTGATACCAAAGATTAACAATGAAAAAATATTTTTGAACTATGCAAAGTACTTGGGCATTTTCTAGATTATTCTAGTCTACAGCACTTTTTGAAAATACTGAATATATCCCAGGAACAAATCATGCCATGTACCTTTTGGAAGACACCAAACAATATTTACTGACTAAGGCTTCCAAATGTTGCCAAAGAATCAGAATGCTAACCAAAATTCTAAACATAGACTAGTTTTGTTTTGTTGCTTCATTGCCAATTACATTTTTTTCCTATTTTTTCTTCTCATTTTTGTTGATTTGTTCTCCTGAGCAGGGGCAGAAATTCCTGTTCTGAAGCTGGGTGACATCTGGCTGGAACCGTAGGACGTGTGCAGAGACAGAAACCAGAGCATCTGGCAACCTGAAAGTTGGGACTGTCTTCACCAATGTTGAATATTTAGTCACCTTATCTAAGATTACATTAAACTCACATTTTTTTATCTCTCTGATGGCAGTTTTTATTGGGTAACTTTAAAAGAATTTTGTGTTGTTTAATGATCTGAGTTAATTTTAAACAAGGATTTATGAAATGTGAGCTGCTGTCAGGAAAATGAGGATCAATTATTGCTTCCTTAGGGGAAATAGTCATGCTTTTAATAATAAACACTAATAAGGAGCCTGTGTTTCTTCTAAATTAAAAAAAAGCAAATTAAAATATGGTTGAGTAGGCGTTTTTGGTGTACATGAAAATAAATTGTATATGACCTGAGTAAGAAAAAACTTGTCCCTAACTAGCCTCTTGCTTGAAGCAAGCAGATGTTCATTTCAATGTCCTTAGAAAAAGATATTAATTCTATAATATCATATCATTTATGAGTAATACTCACTGCCTGTGATAGAGATCTAAAGCAGTGATGGCTTAAATAAGATATATTTATCTGTCTTACGAAAGTCCAGAAGTGAGCAAAGCAGAGCTGGTCTGGCTGCATAATGGCAAAGAATCAAGATCCTTTTGTTCTGCACCTTACTGAAATTTCTACAATTCATATAAAAATAATATCTAGACAATTGGAGGAGAAAGAGAGAAGAAATTGCATTTCCCTTCCTTGAAGAATAGATGCAGAAAGTTGTACACACCTCTGTCCCGAGAGCCCACTAAAGCATATAATTGTGCAAAGCATTTATCTACATGTAAGTTGGGCCATGTGGTTCTTACACAAGGGAGCTACTGTATGTACCAGCTATAAAACAAAAGGCTTCTTACATAAGAAGGTGGCAAAAGCAGATTTGGGGGGAAGTGAGCACTTCCTTTTAAACTGGATTAAATAATTATGAATCTGGAAAAATGAAAATGTGGAATAGGCTTTGTACACATGTATTACCATGGTGTCTACAGGGAGCTAGTTCTACATTAACATTCTCAAATCAAAATTCTTGATTTCTCTCCTAAATTTCATCTGCAAATGCAATATCACCCACTTAGGTTTTTGAGCCAAAATTGAAATCTTTGAGACTTTTCTCCTCACTCCTCACATCTAGTCAAGACCAGTTACATGATTTGAAAGTCTCAATTAAAAAAATGAAAATGTAAGACATTAGTTACAAAATTATGAGACAAAATAAGAGAAAAGGTTTGTTTCAACTCACTTTGTAGAATTTTCAGTCCATATCAACTGGCTGCAAACCAAGGTGGCATAGTAGATGGGCATTAAGAAGTAACAGATCATGCAGATAGAAGGCCCCAAGGCAGCAAGCAGTGAAGTAGCGAAGCAGCAAGTGATAACAGCAGCCCTCTTTCTGCCCCTTATGCTCTATCCAGGCTACCAGTCATTAGTGGGGGTAGCACTCACTCTCAGGGGGGCACCCTTAACTCTAGCATCACTCTATGGCTCAATCACAGCTTCACATCCTTACTCTGAGCAGCACATACTCGAGATCCAGCCATACTGAGAAGCCCCCCCCACGCCCACATGAGACTTTGGGGAGATGTCTAGACACAACCCATAACACCATCCACAAAAGAGAAAAAGTAGTGGCAAAAACACAGTGATGCTCATCCTTTCTGTATTACCCAGTCTTCAGACTGATGTCGTATCTGGGGCATCTTTGGAAAACTTGCTTGATTTCTCATGGGAAGTCAATGTGCAGGACTTTGGGAACTGTTCTGCACATGTTTCCCAGGATTTTGTAATCAATAAGTATCATTTACTTACCCAGCCGGCTTTGCTACACCCTAATCTCCAGTCTCTTTTCCCCTTGAGAGACACATGTCTCATAATACTTTGTGGGGTGCTGAGAGAGTGATCTTCATCTTCTGTAGCTTCTTCTGATTAGAATGAGCTGCAGACTCTACCTCCTGGGAACTATATGCTTCCAACTACCTTGCAGTGTTGTGGCTCACTGACTTGGATGGCTGGATTGAAGAAAAAAAAAACCTGTCAGAAGACAATGAGAAAGGAGTGACTATTGAGCTGTCTGTTTAGTGAAAAAAAAGTAACTCTACTATTATGTTGGAGATGTAGAGCCAAATTTAAGGAGCAGGTCAGATTTCCATGCTTCTTGTGGAGGATAAGCTATGGCAAAAAGGGAGGTTAGATAGTTATCAAGAGCCTGAGAGCCATAACCTTAGTAACAATACCCATGTAGGGCTGGGGATTTAGCTCAGTGGTGTAAGTGCCTGTTAGGTAAACATGAGGTCATGAGTTCAATTCCCAGTACAAAAAAAAAAAAAAAGATTACCCATGTAATGTATCTAATTAAAAATGGAAGCCTCAACACAACTGCCTATTTAAGCTGTCATGAATTAGGGTCATTAGTCATAACTCTTTTTACAGTAATACCTCATTTCACAAATGCTTGTGTTCAAGAATAATTCAGTTTGCATATAGAATCATCAGCAAAATTTTTCTTCTATTCTTGAGCGTCACATCAGGTGATGAACATGACCACAGCCATCTTCCCCACATGAACATGGTCATAACCATCTTCCCCACATGAACATAAATACAGCTATCTTCTCTAGAATTGTAGAAAAATTAAGTTCATGAGCCAAGGTACCACTGTGTCTGTACCCTGAAAGCGATATTGGAATCTTGCTTTTTGAATAGGAGCCTCAGGTTTTCCAGATGTTCTCAGGAATAGCTTTCTTAGTACTATGAAAATTCTAATGACCATTTCCTATGTAGGATTTTTATAGTTTGTCAATACCTTGAAAAAGGACCACAGTGACTCCTCGGGAATTGAAGATAAATCTACAGTCTTGAGGGGCATTATGGCTGTACTTCTTGCCTCCATGTATGCCTTTTGATTTCCCAGGGAGACTTTACACATGTCTCTTTGAGATTCCTTACAATGCCTGGAAGTGATCTACTTGAGAAGATAGATTATCTTTTAGAGTTTTAGAAGTTTCTGCTTGTGTTTTATAGATGATTGCTTATTGATCAGCAAGATTCTTTTGAGATTGCTTCATGAGGATGTAGCACTAAAAAAGCAAATTTGAAGCCTGCATAGATCTATAGGTTCTTGCCTTTTCCTAATATCAATGTCTAAGTAAGAGCTATTTGCTCTGCCTTTTGAGCAGAGGTTCCTGGGGGAAGAGGTTAAGCTTCAATGGCCTGTTATGAATTGACAACTACATAATCTGCCTTTCAGTGTCTTTCTTCAATAAAGCTACTGCCATCAGTAAATCACATCACACCTCCTCAGGGTCTTGGAGGGGCAGGTCACTGATGTCTTACCTTGCAAGCACTGTTCTGAAAGATTATTTGTTCATGAGAGTGGCTATCTTCTGGGCTGTATGCATCAAAGAGGTAGCATTAAGAGTACTGAAAGTTTTTATAACAGCACCAGAGTCGTCTAAGACCATGGATTGATACTTGGCAAGCCATTCTGCTGTTAAGCACAAGTAACCATTCGTCTTAAGAAATGCTCTGACCTGATGGGGAGACAGGACTTATAGTTTCAGTCCTAAGATGACTTTTGCAGCTTCCTCTGTTAGAATATCTGTAGTTGCTAATGCCCTCAGGCAGGGTGGTCATCCAGCAGCCACTCCATCTAACTTTTTGAAAGTAGACCCTGGAAGAGTCCTTATCCTAGCTTCTAGGTCAAGATACCCAAAGAATTCTTCTCTTCTGAAAGATAGAAGAACAAAGATTTCCTTAAACCATGTAGCAGGATCTACAGGTTGGCTAGTTAGGTCAAGGAAACCTGGCATAGTCTTCACAGGTAAAATCTGTTTTAAACTTTGCCAGAATTTGAGAATGTCCCCTAAATTTTGCTAGTAAATCTTCCTAGCAAGAGAGTGGAACCCTGAATGACAATTAGAAATATCTATTTAAACATTTGGTCTCCAAAGTGACATATCAGAGCAGGAGTAAAAAATGTCTTACAAAAGATTCTCTCAGCCACAACGATAGCTATAGATCTGAAAGATGATTTTCCAAAGAAGTAAATCGAAATAGAATTAAATAATTGAATTGGCTTACTCATGACATCCAAGGTAAGACAGAGCTCCTCACAGGAAATGGTGATGTCTATGGGCAAGGGCATTGTAGGTTCCCCTGAGCCTCTCAGAGCCGGAAATGAGGTTTTGTCTGCCTGGCCACTCTCTGGGATCAGGGATGGTCACCTCTCCAGTCCCATGTGTCAGGCACATTGGCTGCCTCACTCCTGAAGCAGGCAGGGCCCAGGTGGTTTGGTGCAGTCACGTGGCCAATGTCTAGACTTCATGCACTTAGAAAAAAAAAAAACAGTTTTCCTTGGGTTGTCCCTTAGATGCCTTAGATGAATTTAAGAATTTCGAATTGCAACTTCTATAATTTTAGCCTTTATCTTTTGATCCTCCTCCAGATCCTGATTGTTAACACAGAAAGGCCCTGTTTAGCAATTGGATAATAGGTGTCTCGGGTCCCACCTGAAGTTCTTCATTAAACAGATGGGACAGAGCCATATCCTCCTAAGATGCAGGTGAGGGTCCAAAATAGAATTATTAGAGATATCACTCTCTTCCTTGAAGGACATTGTAAATACCAAAGTTTCTGGGCTTTTCCTGAAATAAAAGATCACAACATCATGAGCATATGGGGTTTCACTCCATATTCTATATTTTAAGCAGAAATAGTTTAACTGAAAAACGCTCTTATAATTTAAACTGCCACCCCACACCTATCTCTCACCACTGCCTAATTCATACTGAACCCAAACCATGTTGCGATAGTGGACAAGGTGTTCATTTCTAAAATGGCAGGGTCCAAACATTTCCACTGACCAAGGACACAAGCTAGTGGTGAAGTTGGGGAAATCTTCTGGTGCGGTTCATGAGGTTTCCAATGGTTTGTTTGGGGTCTTAGAGAGAGACAACTAGGTTTTGTGTCCTTAAACTGTTGTCCTATGCAGGAAGGGAAGACACAATGAGCCTACAAAGAATGCTTTGTGAAACTCAAGAATTCACTAGACAGACATCTTTGTCTGAAGCTAGGACAATGTCGGCACCTTTCAGAGAAGCAGAGAAGAAAACTCTACTGAGGGCTTTTGTTGCCATATGAGGATCTGTCTACCACCTAGGGAGCAGAGGTTGAGCCACATTTGGCTCAGCCTAGTCTTTTGAAATGCCTATTATAACAGCATGCTCAAGAAAATTACCCACGGGACATCGAGATTCAAGTAAGATTTATTTCAAAAGCTACAGTGGTCAGTTAACTCAGGCCATTGGAGCTGCTGGCTGACCTGATTCCTTTGTTCTCTTTTCTTATATACCCCTGTATGAGTTCACAAGCTCAGGAGGTTTCCATAGATACCTTTTTGCAGCATTATCATTGCTTTGGAATTTTACAAGACCTTACACATCTGCTTAATTGACACACAGAATGGGGGCACCAGGCAGTTTGGTCACCTTGAGATAAACCTGTTTGCTCCCCTTTTTGTAGTTTTTATGACCAATTAAGGGAGTGGAGAGGCCTTTTCCAGATTTGGTGAAAGTTCACTCACTGTTTAAAGCCTAATTGCTAACTAAGCATCTAAACTATAATCTACAGGCCACAAAATAAGTGAGGTTTTCAAGATGAGAGTTTGGGAGTTTCAAAGAGAAAGGGGGAAAGAAAGAAAGCAAATAGTGTGGGTAGATCAGGGTGGAGAACGTCCCATCTGAAACTCCCTTAGTCAGAGTTAAACTCTTGATGGCTCTGCTTAAGCAAGGTGGAGAATTTAAAGAACATTATCTCTTGCATTTTTCCTGATAGTAAAAACTTTAGTACTCTGTTTAAAGCAGTAGAGATGGAAACCATGTTTTTAAGGGGAAAAAAAACTTTTAAAAGTTCTAAAACAAGGACAGCTTGTTTTTGACTCACAGTCACTTGAGTTAAGCTTTACCGCATGTTCTTTATTCTGTTCAGGTGTTCAGGCATAAGTTAATCGATTACCTGCATTGTATTAGAAGAAGCAAAGAAGGGATCCAACCTAATTTTCAAGAAAAAAAAGGAAATCCACATGTTCCTTGTAATCAGAGTCTTAGCTCCTATCTGCAGGGATGAAATTTTCTGGTGACCATGAGGTCACGTGAAATCAGACATGGCAAAACTCACATAACTGACCAAAACCATGAGATATTGGCCAGTCACATGAGAAAACAAGGAGGAGACCCTGACTAAGATCCTGAGAAAGAAATGGCCATCCAGGGGTAAAGCTCAGATGCTACTTGAAGCACAAAAAAGGAATAAACTGGGACAGGTTTCTACTCAGGCATCTACCAACTTATCAATAGCTACTTTTCCCTCCAAAGAGTGAGAATGCTGAGCAAACATAAGGTCAAAAAGGCATCACACACATGGAACCTGAACAGCCTGTTCTACAATTAAGTTAATAAAAGGGTCTTTACTGACTTGGATCCATGCTGAGCGAGCAAAAATGGGGAAGAGAAGAAAGAAAAGGGAAGATAAAATTATCGGCCTCTTATAGGCTGGGAAAAATATAATGGTCATGCATTCCCCTCTACCCCATGTGTTAAGAAACAGAGGAAATATTTCCTGGTGCCATGAGAAGTCTCCCAAGTTCCTCAGCTTAGGGAAAAAGAGAAGGAAAAAAGAAGAAAAAACTTTCGTGGAATTTTTAGAGAGAAACCTCCCCTCCCAAAAGTACCCAGAGGGCCTACCTGCTCTCCTGGTCAGCTTGTCCAATGCTAGGTTTTGGAGTGCTGCAGTCTCCTTCTAGAGGTGGTTTTTAGGTCTTTTCTGTCCTGAGGAAAGAATTGATCAAGACAAGTGCAAATGGTAGAAATTTTTTTAATTAAAGGTAGGAAAAGACATTGGCTCTGCAGAGTAAGTTTGGGTCAAGTAACAGGATGTAACCATGAGGACAGGCCAACCATGAGAGAAAACACAGCGGCAAAAACATAGTGGTGACCACCCTGTTTTTTACCATCCAGCCTTCAGGGTGATGACTGGTCTAGGCCAACCTATTGACATAGGGGAACGAAACTCCCAAACAACTATATGTCTGCTATGAGTTTGTGTTCTCTAAAATCAAAGAATGAATTTTAGGAACAACGGAGGTTAAAAAGAGAACATATTTATTGAGAGAAAGAAAACTTCTGTCTGAGAGAAGAAGTCTCAAGCAGGTTGTCAAACGTTCTTTTCTAGGGACTTTTATAGAGTAAAATCATGGGGTGAGACAGGTTCAAGGTGGGGAAAACTGGGAAATCACAAGGCCGACAGGCATAAGGTGGGACAGAACTATGGTTACCCAATAAGATTAATAATTTAGGTAAAATTGATTACATTAGGGACAAATGGGGAAGCGAGTCACATAGATAGCAGGCGTTCTTAGAGAGCAGTGACTGTCCCTATGGGGTTGGGATGGTGATTGAGTCTGAGTCTGTTGAGCTGAGTCTGTTCAAAAATTCTTCCTTGAAGAAGTGATACCATGGGATATGGGTACAGGACGGGTTCCTAAGATTCTTGTGCCCAAGGAGCAAAGCTTTATACACAATGGAAAAAGGAAAAGCTGCTACATTTAGTGAAGCTAACTGGGGAAGTTGCACTCAGAGCCAGCATGTTTGTGGCACAAACAAGGAGAGAAACGGTTCTGGAACAGGGAGGAGAAAAGGAATGAATATAAGTTAGGCTTTGGGATTTGAAAGAATGTGTGCCCACCTAAGGGACTTCTCATTGGTTTCTCTGAATATGTTTGATAAAACAACTGGCAGAGTACCGAGTCTCCTCAGCGGTATCCAATGCCCAGGACTTTCCTCACACTTCACTCTAGTATCCTCACATGCATGATCTGTAGTCCATATGTATGACCAGTTAATGAACTTTGAGTGAAGAAGGTTCATTATAGGTCAAGCCACTGTATAACGCCCATGACTTTGGTGTGGAGTTTTAGGGATTCTCTGGATCTTTATCATTCTTATATCTGCTTCTCAGTACCGTGGAGAGAGGGTTGGACCTGGGGTGTTACCCACATTCACATGAGCAGAGGAGGAGTGGTTTCATGGCCCCATTTATGCCATATAGATTAGAAATACAGCTGGTGAAGAATTGCCCGCTCGCAGTGAGGATGAGGAGTTTGTGGACCATCTGTAGAAGACATCACTGTGCGTGAACCATTGTTCTGGCCCTACAGCAACCTTCTACCAACTCTTCAGCTGCTTCTGACTCAGTGCCCAAAGTTCAGTCAGACAATTGTTATGGCCCAGAGCTTGGCTGAAGATGAGGTAGAATGAAAAACAAATCTCAACATCATAAGATCTAGTTTAAAAGATTTCAAAAATTCTTCACTTGAAAGTTGAACTGTTCTGGGGAAAAAAGGGCAAATGTGTTTGTTGCACATTATCCTTCACTGACATGGAACAAAGTTAATGTTCACTTTGCATAGATCCATTCGTCTGCTTTATTTTTCTAAATGCAGTACATTTTAATACAGAGCTTTTCATTTTATAAATACACCCTGAATTGCCAAAACATGGACTTCCGTGTATTCCTAAGGAGACTAGGAGGCAGCGAAACTCTGAGTAGATAGGGCAGGGGATTTGTAAACTGGGACAACCCTCGGGAAACTGGAGCACAAGGCCTGCTTTAAGCATAACAGACAAAGGACTAATAAAATCTGCTTCCCTAACAACCAGAAACCCAGCAACAGCGGCAACTACAGTACATACCTTCATTTTCGCGTGTCCACCATAATCGCCTGCATTTAAGTGCCTAGGTTTCGGAGCTCCACGGTGTCCTCCTTGGAACTCCTTACAGCTACTGTTTGAAGGTTTCATTCTTCACCATCTATAAAACAAGTACTTGGTTACACTGAGACATGCAATTAAAGCATCTACACAGGGTGTGTGAATGCACACACACCTTGGTGGGCTGAATGACCTGAAACCCCCACCCCCCACCCCCAGCCCACCGGGACCCAGCGCAGCCAGCTCCGGGCACACATGTGCACACACACCTTTGGAGGGCAGAATAATCAGCGAGGCCAGCAACATGGAAGTGTCTGAAGCAGCAGCCAGGAGCCCGCATCTGGAGTTTGGAGAACTCCACTAAAAGAAGACCAGCCCCAGGCCCTCACCCAGAGGCTAAGATTAGCTCCATACCCGCTATATCTCTGGGATCTCACATGGACACTATCACAGAACTGTAAACACCAGAGGTATTTTACTACCTTCATTCACCATGTTTGTCTGATTTACTATCCATTTCCTATTTGGTTGGATATCAGGGTTTTTTGTTTTGTATTTTGAGGTTATTTTTATTTGGGGACTTTTTTGCTCTTTTGTTTCTCTGATCTTTTTTCTTTCTTTTTGTTCTTTCTCATTCTCCTTTTCTTTCTTCCTTCTTTTGTTCACTGTTTAGGTCTCTTATCTTTTTTTTTTTTCCATTTTTTTCCCTATGGATCCTCTTTCTCTCTTTTCTCAACTTTTCCTCGAATCTAAACTGAAATTTATTTTTTCATGTTCTAAATTTATTTTCTCATGTTCAAAATTAGATGCCAGTAAAGTCATAATTCCTCCGAAGGCTCTTAAGAGTTCTATCTTGCCTCCTCAGCTTTCGGTGACACAGAATTCCTTGGTTTAGAGCAGCATAACTCCAACTGATACATCAGAACAAAACTCCCAAATTGCTAAATGTCTGGTATGAGTTTCTGTTCTCTAAAATCACAGACTGAATTTTAGGAACAACGGAAGTTAAGAGCAGAATATATTTATTGAGAGAAAGAAAGCTTCTGTCTGAGAGAGCCAGAAGGGGTCCCGAGTGGCTTGCCAGGGACTCTGTCTTTTCCAGGGATTTTATAGAGCAAAACCACACAGTGAGGCAGGTCTAAGGTGGGGAAAAATGGGAACTGACAAGGTGGGCATGAGGTGGGACAGAACTATGGTCAACCAATAAGAATAATTGCTCAGGTAAAATTGATTAAATCAGGGACAAATGGGAGAGTGAGTCACATAGCAAGAGGCCTTGCATAAAGAGCAGTGACTCTTCCAGCAGGTGGTTGGGATGGTGACTCCCGGCTTCCTCAGGGTGATCCATACCTATGTAGAATATCAGTTCCTAATTTTTATCTTTAGGGTGTGGCTGCACTTATTTGTCTTTTGTCTTGAGATCTGACCTGCCACAGAGGTGTCTGTCTCCTCCACAGTTGCAAGGTATCTGGTCTTCTCACTGGCTCCTTTGAGGGCCTAGCCCTGTTTGACTGCCTATAATATTTCGATCTAACTCAGTTGCCTATAACACAATCTTTGCCTCTGTCTTCACATTTCCTTTTGTTATGCTTCTGTGTCTCTTCTTGTTTTAACAAGGACACCAGTCATTGAATGACTACATATCAAAATTCTTAATTACATCTGCAAAATCTGTTTCCAACATAAAGACATATTTATGGCTTCCTGAAGTTAGGACTTGAAGTTTTAATTTTAAGGTCATAATTCAACTTCTTACCTGGCTAATTAAAAATTTCTATCGTGTTTTCTTCTACGGAGACAGAGTCCCTCATAGATTCAACCCATGATTTGGGACTGCATATTAGAATCAGTATTGAACACTGTATGTCACAAGAAATATTGCATAGATATTTCTAGGTAATCAGAAAGGATTTTTACATTCCCCTCAGACATCAGAGAGGTGTCAGTTTCGATTTGAACAATAATTAAATGTTTCCAGGATACAGAATTAGGAATTTACTTGGTCTCTAAGTTACTAATGCATCCTTTGTTGTACCCTGAGTAGCTAAATGGGTAACATCACTTGGCACTGTGGCAAATTGCCTAGATTTGTAGATCAGGTTTTTGAAAATGTAATAGCTAGAAAGAGAAATGATCTTTGCATTTGAATTAAATTTTAAGGCTTTAGTAACAAACCATTCCACAGTACTGTAGGGAAATCATTTAGAGAAATCAGGTTTGTTGGAACAAGTTGCGATAGGAGAAATTTAAAACAAAATATTATAAGAGAATCTTAGAACTTTTTGTGAAAAAACTTGAGATATCTTCTCCACTCCTTGTTCCTAAAGAAGTTATTCAAGGTAAGGTAGACTACTCAGAGAACTGATCAGAGCTGCAGGTGAAGGAACCAGTTTAGCTCTGCAGAGCTGAAAATGCAATAAGTACAGACACCTGATGTTAGATTTCTACCAAAGTCTGTAGCTCAAGGGTGATTGGATTCCTGATTTTGGGTGATAATGCACAAGCAAAAATGCTCTGCAGCCTGGAACAAAAGCCATGAGCACTAAACCATAATTACCTGTTTAGAAAACCAGTGTTA
This sequence comes from Hydrochoerus hydrochaeris, assembly GCA_004027455.1. Classification (NCBI taxonomy): domain Eukaryota; kingdom Metazoa; phylum Chordata; class Mammalia; order Rodentia; family Hydrochaeridae; genus Hydrochoerus; species Hydrochoerus hydrochaeris. The sequence goes on from PVLA01009212.1 coordinate 13,946, forward strand.
AACAGTAGCATTTTGTGTATTTACTCCTGACATTTAGAAACTTTTTGTAAAAGGGCTGGGGATATAGCTCAGTAGCATGAGTGTTTGCCTGGCAAGTGCAAGGTCATGAGTTCAACACACAGTACCAAAAAAAAAAAAGTAAAATATATAAATATCTGTTGGAGACCACTATGAAGCGGCTCTGAACAGGATTTAAATTTTACTAATTGGTTTCCTATGTTTATCTGTGAGTCTGTCCTAGGCCTTGGCCCCTTGCCTGGCGAGGAGAGCTGATTCATAGTAAGTGAACCTCTGTGAATCATTGATCCTGGCTGAGGCTGTAGTGATCTGTGAGTCCAGAGATACCTCAAAGGGCAAGATAAAGTCACAGCTGAAGACACCTTGGCTCCTCCACTAATTAAGTAAATGGAGACAGCAGTTAAAGGAAGTTCACTCCTATAGATTCAATCCTACCAAGAATGATATCTTGGAGATAAGATGGTTCTTCTAAATTGGCATAATTTACCACTTGGAGAAGTCCTTGAAGTGACTCTGGAGGTCCTGCTCATTGCTTGTATTTTTCTTAGTTTTCTCACCTTTTGTCCTTGGTCCTAATAAAATGAGCTAATCCAGAGAAGACTTGGTCTTAGCCCTAGGAGTCGTGAGCTCAACTAAAGGGTTTTGATCCTCCTAGAGCCCCTAAGAAATCATACAATCATCTCTTTTTAGTTAATCTCCACCATACACTCGTTTGGGAGATTGGGGATCTAGGTCAGGACCTGATAAATATCTGAAAATTGAGCAATATACTCCTGAAAAAAAGAACAGATCAAGAAAGAAATTGAAAAGGAAATTTAAAAATTTCTTGAAATGTGTGAAGATGAAACAATATATTGAAGTTTATGGAACAAGTAAAAAGCAGTACTGAGAGAAATTTATTACAATCAATTAATACATCAGAAAAAGAGGCTACCACCCTCCACTCCATCCTGTGGAAGAAAGTGCTATCCCAGACCTCACATAAGCAGATTGTAACACACATGGAAAAAGGGTACAGTGTCCTGGCTCAGAGCCATTGCCACCTCAGAGGAGCAGCTGCTACTTCCCAGGACCACTATGGAGGAAGAGGTGAAAAGATAGAAAAAGACTAATGCTGCTGAAAGGAATGTGGAGATCTGAAAGACTATAAGTTCATTAACAGTTTGGCAGGGTTACAGGCAGCCGAGTTAGAAATATTATAGGCAGTCAGACAGGGCTGGGCTCTCAAAGAAGCCAGAGCAGAAGTTCAGATACTTTGCAGCCTTGGAAGAGACAATCACCCGATGCTGTGGGCCAGATCTCGAGACAAAAGGCAAAGCAATACAACCACATCCTAAGGATCCACAGTCCAAACAGTTCTCTATCACCCTGAGGAAGCCAGGAGTCAGCATCCCACCCCCTACAGGAAGAAGGAAGAGTCACTGCTGTTAAGCAGGCCTGCTTACTACGCAACTTGCTCCCCCATTTGCTCCTAATTTAATCAATTTTACCTGAGCAATTAATCTTATTGGTTGACCACAGTTCTGTCCCGCCTTATGCCCACCTTGTGAGTTCCCATTTTTCCCTACCAGGAACCCACATACCCTCATGATTTTACCCTATAAAAGTCCCTAGAAAGCATAGAGCCTTTGGCAACCCACTTGGGACCCCTTCTGTCTCTGTCAGACAGTAACTCTCTTTCTCTCAATAAATATATTCCACTTTTAACCTCTGTTGTTCCTAAAATTTATTGTTCAATTTTAGAAAGCACAAACTTGTACTGGACATAAGTAGGTCGGGTGTTTCATTCCCCTATGTCAGCAGCACACACCCACACATACATCTTAGCACTCTGGGAGGCTGAGACAGGAGGATTGAAAATTGGAACCCAGGGATACAGCTCAGCAGCACAGCGTCTGCCTGGCAAGCATGAGGCAGTTTGATGGAGCTCCACCTGGACAATTTAATGACTTAAGGAGAGCTTGTCTCAAAAGAACAAAATGGGCTGAGTATGTAGCTGTACAGTCAGTACTTACAGAGAAACAGACTTCTTGCAAAATATATAAATATGTAAGGATTTATAAGATAATCTGGAAAGCTGAAGTGTCTCTGCCAGAGGCTGGAAGTAATCATCAGAAGGGTTGGTCCTGAAGAGGAAGGCATTTAATCAGTGATATGTTTGCTCTCTGGCAAGGCTGCCAACATCGACCAGAAATCAGTGCTACAGCAACAATAGGTCAATATAAGGGGGAGGGGTGATTTTCTTCACTGCAAGCAAAATTGCGCCAGCTGGGAGAAAAGAGGCTTTGCTCTGTCTCTTTCAAAATCTGTGATAATGTTTGACACATGTCACAAATCTCAGTGTTGACATGCTGACCTGATAATTCCAGTTTGATTTTTAGTGTACCCACTTTATTTGCCAACCTGAACACAATTGTTCTCCCTTCAAGTGACAGAATGAATCTGTCGAGCTGGTTGAATGTCATATGACTGATCAAGTTTTGAAATCCAGTTTATAGCAATGAAATGTGTATCCAGTTGTGACTAATTTTCTAGAAGAAATTTCTGGAGCGATTCTCACTACTAAAAAACTCTGGCCATCTCACTTTTGAATATAAGTGAAGACATGTATGCTATGCATCTGTCTCACAGAGTTAAGCAAACAGATGTGAGTTAGGGACATATAATTTAATATTAATAATTTTAATCACATAGTGGGGCATTTTCTGGCTAGATAGAATTTTTTTATGGATAGCATTGTGTGTAGACTCATATTCAGAAGTGATCCCTTTAAATATGTTCTCATCCTATTTTTTCAGAATTTTAAGTAAAAATGGATATTGGACTTTGTCAAATGCTTTTTTTGTATCCATTTAGAAAATCATGTGATTTTTTCCTTGCTTCTGTTCATATGGTGTATTATATTTATTAATTTGCATATGATGAACCCTCCCTGCATCTCTGGAATGAATCCTACTTGGTCATGATATATTATCTTTTCTATGATTGGCTGCATTCTATTCATCAGAGACTTATTGAGGACAATTGCATGTATGTTCATTAAAGAGATGGAATGTAGTTCTCTTTTTTGGGTGGGAAATGCTTGCTTCCAAGAATGATTTGGGGAGTATCACCTCCTCTTTGATTTCATTAAAATATTTGTGAGTTATTGCCATTAGTCTTCTCTAAAGGTCCTGCAGAATTGGAAAATAAATCTGTTAGGGTCTGGGATTTTCTTAGTTGGTGATTTTTATTATTTCTTCAATTTCATTGACTGATACTGCATTATTCAGTATTTTCCTATCATCGTGGTTTAGCCTGGGTAATTCATACATTCAGAAATCTACTCATTTCTTCTGAGTTTTCCATTGTATTAGAATGCAGATTCTCCAAGTAGTTACCAACAATCTTCTGGATTTGGGCAAGATCCACTGTGATTTTGTCTTTTTAATTTAATTGCATGGATTTGTGTGTTTTCTTTTCTTATTTTAGTAAGATTAGCTAAGGGATTGTCTGCTTTTTTATTCTTTCAAAGAACCAATTCTATGATTCATCAATTCTTTGGATTGTGGAATTAATCAAATTGAAACTAAGGACACAATATAAAGAATCAGTGAATTGTAAAGTTGGTTCTTTGAAAGAGTAAACAAAATAGACAAAGAAAGAAAATACCTAAAACCTAAAAGAAACAATTATATACTATGCTTAACCCTAAAGAAGAAATTCACAGTTATGATGCAATTATTAAAGCAATTCAAAATGACTTGTAGGTAATATACACTAGCCGTGACTGTTAAATCTCTGCTACTAATAGAAAAGCATTTGACAGTAATTTTACAGTCAACTATCAAACAATTAAAAAGCTTTATGGTTTTACTATTAAAGATATTAAAGGGTTTGACAGCAGGGGAATGCAAGAGAAAATTTTTGGAACCTTAAACTATATGGTATGAAGAGAAAGAACTGGTACAAAGGATTATTGGGGAGTGGTGTTTTGTTTTGTTTTTGTTTTTTTGTTTCATGCTGGCAATTGAACCTAGGGCCTTGCACATGCCACTCAAGTGCTCTATTGATATAGGAGAATGAAACTCCTGACCTACTATGTCTGGTATGAGTTCATGTTCTCTAAAATCAAAGAATTCTAGGAACAATGGAAGTTAAGAACAGAATGTATTTATTGAAAGAAAGAAAGCTTTTGTCTGAGAGAGAGACAGAAGAGGTCCCAAGCAAGTTGCAGTGTCTTTTCTAGGGACTTTTATAGCGTAAACATGGGGTGAGGCAGGTTCAAGGTGGGGAAACTGGAAACTCATGGCAGACAGGCATAAAGTGGGACAGAACCATGGTTAGCCAATAAGATTAATAGTTCAGATAAATTGATTAAATTGGGGACAAATGGGGAAGCAAGTCACATAGAAAGTGGGCATTCTGGTAAATGGCTTCTTGGTTGAGGCAGGGCCAGCAGGGCACTTCAGCGGTCAAGGCGGCCTTGATGGACAGCTGTTTCTTCTCGGGAAAATGGCGGAAAGAAATGCTTTCTTAAATTGACATGTTGACCTACTTGTAAAACTTTGAATTTCTCCACATCAACCACCATTCCAGGATGAAGCACAAAAAAAATGAATGCATTCATTTGTTAAAAAGAGAGGTGTTGGGTACCAGGAACTGTTTGAGATACCAGGAGTTCAGAGATACAAAGATGGCCAATTAACGGGTAGTGTGGTAGAGAGCCTCTCTGAGAAACACAACTCAGATGCTGGAATTTAACACCATGGAGAGGACCAGACGAAAGGAGAGGAATTCTCACGACCCAGGAAGAAACTGAGGAAAAAGAAAAAGAAAAAAAATAAAAAAGAAGTGTGGACAGAGGGCTGTAGCTGGGCATGCTCCGGTTGCTGTACTGGGCATGTCTTGGAGTCAGGTGATTCATGATTGAGCTGAGGTCATGCCCCTGCTGAGAGTGGGGGTTGGTGAGCCTGAGATTCTTGGCAGGAGGAGACACTGCAACAGGGAGTGGAACCAGGCAAACTGAGCTGCATGGACTTTGATAAGTGCTGAGAACTGGGTTCCCCAGAGCCAGATAAGTGGCTCCACAACATATTAGAGTTGGGCAGGACAGCCTTGAATCCACAACTGAAGTGGTTCAGTCGGTGGGTGGCTCCTGGCCCAAAGCGGACTGGTGGGATCTGCTTGGGCTGGGCCATGCCCATGGTTGGGACCCAATAGGCAGAGACAAGGCCGTCCTGAACCTGTGACATCTGCAGGGTACAGACTAACGTGCTGAAGACACTCATTGGTTGACTGGCTTAGAGGGGAGGGGCTGGCCCACATTGCCCCTGTGTGTACCTCACAGATCAACAGCAAATGGGAGAGGGCACCTCCCCACTAGCCAGTACACTACAGAAAAACTGTAAGCAATATGAAAAGGCCCTGAGGCCTCCACCAATCACCTGTCTGAAAGAAACCAGAAACATGACCAGACAAAGAAACAGCAAAAAGCCTCCAAACACTGACCCAGGGAAAATAAGTCCAGGAGAGGTAAATACAGAGGACATTCAGGGCAGCAAACATGCAATATCAGACAGGGCCTCATCAGAAATAAAGAAATACATCTGTGACCTCATCATTGAATTTAAATCTGAAATTCTAACTCAGGTGAAGCAAGATATAAGAAGATTAGTAAAAGAAAACTGGGCACTCCTCAAGAAGACACAAATGGAAGAAAGGAGGAACCCAGAGAAAGGAGAGAAGCTTTTGATGAAGAATATAAACAAAATCTAGAATAAATAAAACAGATCCAAAGAGAATATTAGGAAATTAAAAACTCCACTGAAAACTGGCAAAACTTCTTAACAGAAACTAAAGACAGACTTTCAAAACTTGAAGATAGATTTGCAACATATGATTGTGAAAGGAAGGATCTCTTAAAAATAACAAGGAACCAGGAAGTAATGATACAAAGGCTAGAAGATGACAAGAGAAATTATAACCTAAGAATAAAAAATGTGAACAAAGATGCAGGGACAAATACAAATGAAATAAAAAGGCTATTCACAGAAATAATTAAGGAAAACTTCCCAAACATAGGAAACAGAAGTGATGTCCAGATATATGAGGCACACAGAACTCCAGCCAGCTACAACCAAAACAGATTTACACCCAGACATATAATAATAAGGATCCCGGAAATTCCATCACAAGAACAGAATATTAAAAGCGGTCAGAGAAAAGAAACAGATTACCTATAAAGGAAAACTCATCAAAATCACAGCAGACTTCTCAATGCAAACTATCAAATCAAGAAGCGCTTGGAGCAAAATATTCCAAGCCCTGAAAGAAAATAACCTCCAACCCATATTGATGTATCCTGCAAAACTATCTCTCAAAATTAATGGAGAGACAAGATATTTCCACAACAAAGAGGAACCGGGGGAGTTCATGACCACCAACCCAACCCTGCAAAGAATACTGAAGGACATTCTAGAGAGAGAGAAGAAAATCACCAGGATTCAAGGAACAATGGCAGAAAGGCCTCAATGAAAGGGGCAGACAGTGGAATGAAGGAAAAAAGTAAACAACAATGACAGAAAAATAGCATAGCAGAGATGAGGTAGAGAAGACTGGCTTTTATTGCTGTATTGTCTTGACTGATTTTATTTGAATCTGGCATGCTTGATAGTATCAAGTCTGAGAGTAGAGGTAACTACTCTGAAGATGACAAGATTCAATAGGATGCCCATTCTGATTTGATTATTAACTGCCTTTGAAGTCATATAAAATTTTCAATGTTTGGTTTTTATTAATAGTGCTTTGTACTGCTATGTTTAATTATACTATGCTGATGATATAGACAATTTTATTGAAAATAACAAGAGAAATCATAGTAACTACTGTAGATCAACTAGTATTGTGGTTTTATATGTCCTTTTCATTTCATGTTTTTCTAGGAATTTGTTTTGTTGACTTGTTTTGATTAGTTTTTCCCTCTAATACAGAAAGGATAGGTATACATTTAGAGACTTATACATGTGTAGAATTTCTAAACAGTTTACGAGAATTGATTATAGTTATTGTAAAAAAAGAGAGGAAAAGAAAGTATTCTAAAGGATATAACTGCATGTATGTTTAAGTGTGTAGGATTGATAACCATATTACTAAAGTTTTTGTTGGATAGATGAACAGATCTGTTTGCAGTCTCACTGTTTAAATGTCCACTTTGTAGGCTTTACTTTTATAACTTGAACAACTACTTCTAAGAGGAAAATATGTAATTGTCAACTAGTGATTTCTTACTATTTTTCTTTTGAAATTATATATTATTTCTGCCCTCTTTCTGTTTCAATTTTTTTTCTTTAAATAAAAAAATAGAGATTAAAAAAAAAAGTGGGCATGCTTAGCAGTGATGTTTTCCTAGGGGATGGGATGGTGACTCTTGACTTCCTCAGGGTGATAGGGAGCTATTTAGAGTATCAGTCCTTAGGATATAGATTCATTTGTTTTATTGTTTATCTTGAGGTTTGGCGCACAGCAGTGATATCTTGTCTTCTGCACTGGCTTCTTCCAGGGCCTAGCACTATCTGACTGCCTGTAATATTTTTATCTAACTTATTTGCCTATAACATCTTCACCAATGTGATTAGGTGCTAAGATTGTTGCTCAGTGTAGATACATTTAATAAAGTGGTAGCCTTAGATATTTGCTTCTATTGTTCATGTTTATGAATTTTTTCTTCTGAAAAGCTTGTCTTTTAATGCAGGTTGTTTGATCTCCTTGTAACAAAGCAGTTTTGAAAGTTTCATGGATTCACTGAATAGCTGGTTGCCACAGTATTAGGCAAGGTAGGCTTGAAGAATGTGAATCACCTATTGTAATGAACCTGTTATTTAAGTAGGATTCTTGGTATTTTATTTTCAATGCTCCTTTTTTTTTTTTTCCTGTTGGCTTCTTAGAATCTTCTCCTGTCTTCTCCTCTTTGGGTCTTTCCTGATTTTTAAAGAAACTCTCCATGATACTTGTTTCTTATTCATTTTGTCTAGGGTCAGTTTGTGGGAATTGTACATGTGGGAAAGTCATACAGATGGCAGCGGTAGGTAAGCTAAAGGGCAAGCCAGAATAAAATGAGGGCTGAATTCTTAGTCTGCCACTAGATGCATCTTAAGTATCATTGCCATTCACTGGTAGAGTTTTGTATGAATCTGTAAGCAATTGGTTTATTTTGATATCTATGCAGTCAAATCTTTCTGCTAATGTTAAACTGTTGTTATTGTTGATACACTGTGGCAACTTGAGGCTCTGCAGGAAGCCGGGATCCTTACTTTGTAAATATACTCATCCTGTGCAACACTAGAGCACAGAGATTTTGTGAGTGCTACACCTGCCCTGGGTGGGGGTGGCTTGTGTATAATATAAAAATGAGGGAAACAGGCTTGCTTTTGCCCTCTTTTGCTCTGGTTGCTGCCTTGAAGTGCTGCCCCGGTGCCATGCCACCTTGCCTGGGAGCCAGCTGATTATGGACTGAAACCTCCACAAATAATGAGCTATCTTTCTTTCCTTAATTTTGGGTGTCAGATATTTTGTCCCATCAATGAGAGAAAAGTAACCAAGACACTTGTATTACAGCTGCTCCCCAATGCTAACTAACATCACCACCATAGCTCCATGTCAGATCAACAGGCGTTGGATTCTCATAAGATGCATACCATCTAGACCCTGCAAATGTGCAGTTCAAAGTAGCCTTCATGTTCCTATGGGAATCTAATGTTGCTGCTGACCTGACAGGAAGCAGAGCTCAAATAATAATTCAAATGATGGGAGTAGCCATAAATACAGATGAAATATCATTCACTTACTTGCCACTCACACCCTCCTATGTAGCTCAATCCTTCTAAGTACCCAAGGAGACTGGGTGTGGTGGCGCACTCCTGTAATACCAGCACTTGGGAGGCTGAGGCGGGAGGATCATTGCAAATTCGAAACCAGCTTGAGCTACAAAGTGAGCCCAAGGCCAGCCTAAACCGCATAGCAAGACCCTGTCTCAAAAAGACAAAAATAAAACAAAAAATAAAAACAAAAACAACCAAGTAGTATCATGACATAAGATTTTAAACAACTCAGTGGGAAGAAATAAAAATCTAAAAGCCACATAAATAATTCCATTAAAATGAACAAAGTACTTAAGTAGATATTTCTCAAAAGAAGACATACAAAAAAAAAAGGCATACAAATGACAAACAGGTCTATGAAACATTCTCAACATCACTAGAATGAGAAAAATGCAAATCAAAATTATGAGACATCTCATTCCAATTAAAATGGTTATTATAAAAAGAGAGAATATAACAAGCTATGTCAAGGAAAGGGAGAAAAGGGAACATTTATAGGTTATTAGTATAAATTTAAATTATTAGAGAAGTAATATGGAACAAAACGGAAGTTTAAAAAAAGCTTTTATTATCTGATTCAGCAACCTCATGATGGATATACATCCAAAGAAAATGAAATAATCGCGTCTGAGAGACATCTGTACTTCTGTGTTCATTGCAGCACCCTTCACAAAAGACAAGAAATGGAAATAAACCGAGTGTCCAGTGTCTGAGGAATAAATATAGAAAATTTAGTAGATACATTGTGGAACAAGGCCTCTATAAATTATATAGAAAAATGTACAACTTAGTAGAAAAATATCCAGTAAATATTTTGTCTTGAGGAAGTATATGATAGAAAGAAAGGGCTTACTTATCAAAAATCCTCTAAGAAAGGGATAGTTTTTCTGTCAAAAAGTTTCTGTGATCATTGTGCAAGCATAGATACTGACATGTAATGGGTCTAGATTATGGTAGACTATCTGTAGGAGGCAAGGATATGATCTTATTTTGCTGTTCCATAGGGAGAGATAGAAGAAGAGAGAGAAAAGATTAGAAAGACAGGATGGAGCCAGATGTTCTGTCTCTGCCAGGTCCATCTCCTGAGCTAAGAGGGAGCCTGAACAGGACTAAAACTCAATTTCAAAACTTCTGCCTTTATATTATTCCAAATGCATATATATATATATATATATATATATATATATATATATACATACATATATATATAACTAAATGCAGACTGCTTTCAAGTATAATTATCTTTCATAATAGATAGATAAATGTTTTTGATGTCAAATAAAGATAATAGAGAGTATAAAAGAATAATGTAGTATATGAGACATTTCCTAGCTTTTGTGAACAACCTGGTGAAATTGTTCCATTTATTGGTGTTATAAGTGACTTTTCTTCTATCCTCTACTCTCCCAAGCAGTATTTCACACTTCAGCAATTGTGAATTACTCACAGTTTTCTGTCCATCATGCTGTCTTTCATTGTGTCTTCTGTGTGAAATAATCTCTGCCTACTTTCCTTTCCCCACTCTCTTTATTGGCAACGAAAAAATTCATGTGTTCCTATCTCTTACTGCCTACTATTGGCAGGACTGGATCTCTTATAACCATTAGGTTTCAACTGAAAATTCGAAGAACTTAGTCTAAGGCCATCTCTGACCATCTGGAATGGCTGTTGTCCCTTCCTAAAAATCTCCATAGATCATTTCCATGGTTTGCCTTTCCTTCTAAATTCAATACTTAACATAGTATGTATTTTATTTACTCTCTGCCTCTCTCATTGGTATACAAACTCTACTAAGAAAGAGATTTTTAAAATTTTGTAATTTGTCTACCCCTCTATTCCCAGTGCCTAGAATAGGATTTGGCACACAAGAAAATGCTGAATAAAATATATGCAGGATGGAAGGATGATTAAATTCTCAGCTCAGAGCCCATCTTTACCCAAACTCCTCAGGCAAGTTTAGATGTTTCTTGTCCCATACTACCCTGTACATATTGTCTCTTATACTATACTTGTTTGTATGTTCTTTTCTTTGACCTGAAGACTACTTGAAATTCAAAGGTCTTGCTGCTTCATCTTTGAATCCTTCATATTTGGTATGGTTATGATTTAAGAAATAGATGATTATGCTCCCTTTTTACAGATGGGTCTCAAAAGGCTAAACTGAGCCTCAAAAGGCTAAATAACGTCTAAGGATACAAGTAGTAGGTAGAAGAAGTAAGCTACCAGTGCAAAAATGTATCATGCCATTCCTTTTATATTTTCTTCACAAATTACCCTTTTTCTATCCTATACCTTTGCTCCCATGTTCTGTCCTGTCCCCATATTTTCTATGTATGCACATTCTGCTTATGAATTCAAGTCTCACCTGTTCAATAACTCTTATTTAATCTCTCTCTCTTTTTTTTTTTTTTCTTGGCAGGAAGTTCCCAAGATAGCTGTTGGGTGAATGGGAAAGGATATCATATGAAGCGTGTGGTTGTGGAGAATAGCTTATCTAAATCCTAACTTCATTGTGAATCTAAACTGGGTCTCTTGGTAGAAAGGCCTACTTGTTTTGCAGGTAATGAATAAAGAACTAATCTCAACAACCACTGTTCTGCAATTTCTGGTAACCGCTCAGAGTCTGGGTTTCTAGCTTAAGGATTTATGTAGCTGGTGATGGGCGTAATTATCTGCATAATTTGAGCTGAAGAGAAGTGCAAGGTGGAGCACGTCTCCATGGGTTATGTGAACTAAACATCTCACCTGGAATTAGCATTCAGGATGCCTGAAGTTTTTCTCTTTTTCTTCCCCTAAGTTTCATTTAGAATAAGCCACTCCAACCCTTCTCAACTCTGACTCCTTTGGTGTTCCTACACAAGAAGCAAAAGCTTGTTTCCTATTGATATAGGGGAAGGAAACTCTCAACCTACTATGTCCGAGAGTTCCTGTTCTCTAAAATCAAAGAATGAATTTTAGGAACAACGGAGGTGAGAGCAGGATATATTTATTGAGAGAAGAAAGCTTCTGTCTGAAGAGAGACAGAAGGGGTCCCGAGCGGGTTGCCAAGGACTCTGTCTTTTCCAGAGAATTTTATAGAGTAAGACCATAGGTTCAAAGGGAAGACTGGGAGCTCACAAGGCAGATGGGCCTAAGGTGGGACACAACTATAGTTAGCCAATAAGATCAATAGTTCAGGTAAAATTGATTACATTAGGGACAAATGGGGAAGCCAGTCACGTAGAAACTGGGCATTCTTACAGAGCAGTGACTCTTTCCTAGGGGGATGGGAACTGTTTAGGATATCAATCCTCCGGATATGGGTGCATTTGTTTGGCCTTTTGTCTTGAGGCCTGGTCCACAGCAGGAGGTGTCGGCTTCCCGCCCCTGCCAGGTGTCTGTAGGGAGGACTTAGCCCTATCTCACTGCCTATAATATTTTTACTCAGCTGCCTGCTACACTATGAGCCTTTTTCTCATGTTTCCACATCCAGAGTAGAGACTCTACTTTTATTGGCCCTCAGTTGTATCTACACACAAGGTTAAAAATATCTGTAATTTGAGGAAGAGTAGTAAATTGAAAGTGCAGGTCTGATATTAATACTATCTGGGTTCAAACTTCCCTCTGTAGTTTTATCAGTTGTGCGACATTAAGTTCCTTAACATTCTTACACTTCACTTCCCCCATCATAAAATAAGGATCCTGTTCAAAACCTTGCCGTATTTATTTTTTTAAAAACAGCAATTAATAAGTGGTAACAGCACTATGCTGGTCTATCATACACTAGTGATTACATTGAGAACTATACATGCATTGGTCAGAGCAGCCTGAACAAATTCAGAAGCAGAGCACAGAGCTTTATACAGTACATTGTGGACATCCAAAATATAGCAAATGAATGAAGTAGGGCAAGGACTTTGCAGTTCCTGTCCCCATGGCCTCACGGGCCTCAAACAGGCGATCCGGGCCCAGAGATGCCGGGACTTTGTTTCTAGTCGGACGCTATTCCTGGGGGCTCCCGAGCGCCGCGCCTGCGCGTTCAGCCAGTCGTCGCGCCGACCCTGCGGACGCGCTCGGTGCCTTCGGGGCGCCGTGGCCCAGCGATGTGCAGCTGCCGGGCTTGCCGGCTCCAGGTGCGTGCGAAGGCCTTCGGGAACTTGAGTGCGATGTGGAGTGAGCTCTAGGGAGAGTCAGGTCGGCTTCGAACCCCCTGAGGTGCCGGGGGACCCGGGACAGGGGCGCCCCGACCCCAGCTCCTCTTAGCTTTTCCTTTCCCGTCCACCTCCCGGTTGTAGAGCGTCTCCCGGAGAGCGTAAGACGCTAACAGGAAGACACAGAAAGCGAGCTTGGCCACCGCCGGGGTCTTAGGGTATTTATGGCTTTTCCTTTAACTACCGTCAGAGGAGTTCGCCTAGTGGGGGACGTCGTGGTCTTCAGACCCGGCTCCTCTCGCTGGGTGTTCATTGACTGTGAGCTGTGAAGCCGAGCACAAGTTCATTTGTGTAGTGTCGGGGCTACAGGTGTGGGCAGAGCTAGCTAAGCACAAGCAAATGCTACGGTAAATGCATCAGAGGTTCGTGAGCTCAGAGTTGGCTGTGCTTCTCTCAGGTCTGTCTTTACTTGTTCATTTACTTTTTTGACATTCTCACATCTTTTTCGGTGGTGTTAGGTAAGACAAAAACCAGGGTTTCAGACTTGGAGCAACATTGGGTCTTATTGAGGTCAGCTTTATTTTTATTTCAGTTTGACATAAAAATTATCCAGTATCAGCTTGCTTTTTTTAAAAAAAAATGTTGTCCACCAATAAAAAATCAGTGGAAAGAATAGAAAAATAATTTGTAATGAGCTTTAGAGCTCTGTGTGCACGGCTTGTACAAGAACATTGGGGACTGCAGTTGCAGTGTGGAAGTTCCTGACCTTTCACTTATAAATAGGAGATGAGGTCACCACTTGCCACCAATGATTCTAATAGTATAGGACTCTCAGGAAGTGTTTTCCTACATAGTAGGGAGACAAGTAACTATAGAATTTAGTCTCAGTGCTGGTGATGGATGATCAACTATAGACCCATTGTGGCGCAAGAGCCTGTAGCCAACCCCTGTTGTAGTCAGAGATTGTCTTTTGTGGTTCTAGTGTGGGTTTTTTTTGGGTAGGAGGCAGGTTATGGTCTTTATAAAACAGTTCTAAACTGGATGGAGAAACATACAAAAAGAATTGGGAAGCCCAGCTCTAGTCTGAAATCCTGTGTCCTGACCTTAATTACCAGGCTTTGCTTGCCTGGCCTTAAGGAGAGACACTCCCTCCCCAACTGGATTTGGTGTGTGGCCAGTTCTTTGCAGTTTTCTCCAGGGAGTTACAGTCACAGATTTCTCTCCCCTGTTGCTAGCGATGCGCACACTGTGACTTGTTTCCTGGCCTAGCTGCCTCCATTTAGAGTTCCTCCCATAAGTATCCTGGTTTAAACACTTCTCCATTTTTAAATTCAGGTTCTTTTTACTGCTAGTCCTTCACCTTACCTTTTCTGGACCACAGGCCCCTGAGGGTCCATAAAGGATAGGAGCCATTTGTTAGGAGCTCCTTAGCCGGCAGATTCCCTACTGTGCTCACTACAAATACTGAACCCTCACCTAGTGTCCTGTTTAATGGGCCACTAGGAAGCAGTTTCTTCTTTTTGCTTCTTGCTTTCTTTGTTGTATAAGTGAATAAAGGCTTGATTATTACTTTCAATTTGGCTCATTGTCCAGATTGCTCACCTTGATACCTAATTGCTCAACAGATATTAAATAAATTGCCTAACAGAAATTAGATAAATTTCTGAGTTCTTAGTCGCTCAGTGTATTTTTTTATTTAATCTTAATCCTTATTACTTTTGCTCTGTGCAGCATGTTTAGGCTTTTTAGAGGCTGCTCACCTGTAAATCTGGCATTCTCTAATATAGTCTTGTGAAAAATGGATATTCATGGCACTAACAGCTAATTATTGTCATGATTGTTGATTGTTGTTGGATTATATGTTGTGTTTCACAGATTAATACAGTGGCTTATGGTCATATTCGCATTTATTTGTGTGGCACATTTTACACTTGGCCTCTCTTAGATGATTTTTAAATAAATACTTTGGAGTATTATGAATACTAAAAAACTGGATACTGGTGCCCAGGATCTTTATTGCTTAATAGATTACTTGGCCACTGTAAATAGGCAACTGATTTTGTTATGGATTCCCCTGTGTGTCAAGAGGTATGTTAGGAATAATTTTCATGAAGTATTTTTAACTTTTTCTGAGCAAGTTGCATAAAACAGTATTTACCCTTACTATGTGGTATGTGTTCTGGCATTTTCTACTTTATTTTATTAAACAAAATACTCTTCATGATCCACTAAGTTAACTTAAGAGTTCGATAATGAGTATGACCTGCAGTTTGAAAGGCACTGTGATAAAACAACTGGTAGAAAATACATTCTGTTTGTAGAAGAAAACCACGGTGGATATACAGTACAATATTTGGTTTTGTGTTTAAGATATCCTCTAGGAGAAAACAGATAATAAAGAGATACGTGTTGCTTGTTTGCCATATCAGCTACCAAAGAATTGTGTTTCTGGTTATTGGTTGTTTTTCTGGGTTTGTTTGTTTGTTATTTATCTCAACTAGAAGATTTATTAGAAGGACAGAACTGATATAGCTGTCCTTTTTTTTTTTTTAAACATCTGCCTTATTTAAGGAGAGTTCAACAGAAGAAGAAAGGAGAAAATCAACTATTCTTTAAAAAAAAAAACAGTCTCTAAGATGGTTGTTCAATTTTTGTTTAAATGTCTTTAAAGAGGGATATGGAGAAGTTATTTTTATCTTTGCGTTGTCTTATGCCAAAATAACCTTTTTAAAAATTTTTTATTTTTATTTTTGCGATACTGGGTATCGAACTCACGGCCTTGTGCTTGCCAGGCAAGCATTTATGCCACTGAGCTAAGTCCTCGGCCCAATAACCCTTTTATTATGTTGTCTCACCAACATATCACACTCAATATATTCATAAATAAGTACGCAATTTGTCAGCGTCTTTTTTTTCTACTTGTTTTGTTGGTTTTTTTCTTCAAGAAGTACACACACACACACACACACACAATAGTATAAGAAAGTAGGAGAAATAAAGAGAACTTTAGTCAGTAGATTTATCTCTTAAAAACCCTAAATATGTCATTAAACAGGAAGAAAGATTTTAGATTTGATTAGTGTTTAGCTAAATAATGCCCTACGTTGTATAGTTGTCTCACAGTCTCCAAGCAATGTATCAATGTAACGTATTATTTAAATGCAT
Organism: Hydrochoerus hydrochaeris; assembly: GCA_004027455.1. NCBI lineage: Eukaryota > Metazoa > Chordata > Mammalia > Rodentia > Hydrochaeridae > Hydrochoerus > Hydrochoerus hydrochaeris. The sequence goes on from PVLA01009212.1 coordinate 30,117, forward strand.
TATCCCTGTTGATTTGCACAGCAACTTGGTGTAGGGGGCAGTCCAAATGGCATTCTTTTCTCTTTGCAGATTGGGAATCTGTGTTTCTTTCTTCCAACTACCAAGATTATTTATTTGTTTGTTTATTTATTCATTTATTTATTTTTGTGGTACTGGGGATTGAACTCACAATCTTGCACTTGCCAGGTCGGCACTTAAGCCATTGAGCTAAATCCCCAGCCCAACAGGATCATTTAGTGATAAATCCAGGGCTAGAACTGGGGTCTTTGCATTTTCTCCAAATTGACTTTGTTCATGTAAGAAAGTAATTCAGAGTAAATAGTGTTATCTTAGCTGAGAACTAACTTATATAAGTAAAACACTCCATTCTTAGGAGATGTCTACAATATATGCTATAATCGAATGCAAATACATCTTATTTTTAGTATTATATTTTAATTCTTAAAATATTCTACTTTTCTCTTTTTTGGGGGAGATCAGGGATTGAACTCATCTCACCAATTTTTTTTTTAAATGACAGCAACTAAATATTGACAAATCTAATGAAATAGAAAAGCTAAAATCCAAAAGTCTATATGTTAGGAAATTCAACTCAGTCCCTTTTTAACAGCTTCTCAGATAGAAAAATACCTTAAAATTACATAAATTTTTAGGAGTCTGCTATAATCATCATACCTCTTTATGTGTGAAATTGTTTCATGGTTCAGATGAATTGATCTAAAATGATTGTTAGTTTACTTGTAAACACAAAGTAAAACCAGAGTCTCCATTAACTTTAAATATCTTCAGCCAAAGGACAGTTTAATTTCTTTTCACATGAGTAATTTGTGAATTAATACTTCTTTTTAATTTTTAGATATCTGTGGAATTTAAAGACGATATGGAGATCATCAAAGTATATCACTGAAGAATATGACGGCTGAAAACAATTTTAAAATGCTAAAGATGCAGCAGCGTGTAGTAGCCAGCAAACTACCTAGAAACAGGCCATATATCTGCAATATTTGCTTTAAGCACTTTGAAACACCATCAAAATTAGCTAGGCATTACCTAATTCATACTGGTCAAAAACCATTTGAATGTGATTTGTGTCATAAAACCTTTAGGCAACTAGTTCATCTGGAGAGGCACCAACTAACTCATAATCTGCCTTTTAAATGCAGTATTTGTCAACGCCACTTTAAAAATCTGAAGACATTTGTGAAACACCAACAATTTCACAATGAAACCTATCAGAATGATGTTAAGCAAGTCAGAAGATTGCTGGAGGCCAAGCAAGAAAAGCCAGTGCATGGAGCGTATAATACTTTTACCACAGAGCAGAGATGGGCATTACACCCGTGCTCTAAGTCTGATCCCAAGTATGGCACTGTGAAGAGAAAGAATATTCATGCGTGTACAATCTGTGGCAAGATGTTTCCGTCACAATCAAAACTTGACAGGCATGCACTTATTCACACTGGCCAGAGGCCTTTTAAGTGTGTCCTGTGCAGTAAATCTTTCCGACAGTCAACTCATTTAAAAATTCACCAACTCACACATTCAGAAGAAAGACCTTTTCAGTGTTGTTTTTGTCAAAAAGGATTTAAGATTCAAAGCAAACTTCTGAAGCATAAACAGATCCATACTAGAAATAAGACTTTTCAGACTCTTTCATTAAAGGCGAAGAATCCAGAATCATGCCCCTTGCCTAATAAGTTAAATGCAAAGCAGGATGGTTTTGAAAATGGTGATATGGGTGAATCCGAGGAGAATAATCCACTTGATGTCCACTCCATTTATATTGTCCCTTTTCAGTGTTCAGAGTGTGAAGAATGTTTTGAATCAGAGGAGATTCTCAATGGGCACAAGTGTTTTCCTGCCAGAGGTGGCAAAGTTCCAAGCAGACTCAAAAGAAGCTACAACTATAAATCCATTGTTAAAAAGATCTTGGCCAAGCTTAAACGTGCTGGGGGCAAAAAATTAGATAACTTTCAATCAGAAAAAAAAGTATATAAACATAGTCTATTGAAAACTTGTGATCTTATTTCTAGTGAGCAGAACTCCGAACAAACTCAGAGAATATTTATGGGTTCTCTTGGCAAACATGGAACATATAAGACAGTTGGCAATAAAAAAAAGAAAACATTGTCTCTGCCATTTTCTTGGCAAAAGCAATTCCAGACCCAAAATATGGGAAAAAATTTAAAAGGTATCCTTACAGCCGAAAGCATATTAACTATAGATAGCTCAGTAAACAATAAAGACTTGTCAATCCATGGGTCATCCACTGAGGAATTCTTAAATAACTGTGAAGTGCTTCAGTGTGATTTTTCAATTCCAAGTGAAAACATACATACTGGACATAAAATGTGTCCCTGTGATAAATGTGAGAAAGTATTTCCTTCTATATCCAAACTACAAAGACACTATTTAATTCATACTGGACAAAGGCCTTTTGGCTGTAATGTTTGTGGGAAATCTTTTAGACAGTCAGCTCACTTAAAAAGACATAAACTAACTCATATTGAAAAGATTCCTTATAGAAGATCTCTTTGCCAAGTAGAATTTGGAAACGTGAACAAACGTTACATTCATCCAAGTGATAATGTTAATAACTATAATGCTTCCCAACAATGTCAGGCTCTTGGTTTTCAAAACTATGAGGTTTCAGAGTCAGATCAAACATCAGAAACGGAAGTTAAGACAGAAGCTGAAGATTTTGATGCCTACTGTAGGAACCGGCAGCCCTGTTTTTCTGATGCACTTTTGGAATCGGATCAGAGCCATCACTATTTTAGTTATTCAGAGGATCCCGAGAGGAATGATGGCCTCCTTTACCAATGCAGTGTTTGCTGTAAAAGTTTCCGATCTCCATCTAAACTGGAAAGACACTATCTAATCCATGCAGGTCAGAAACCATTTGAATGTTCAGTTTGTGGCAAAACATTCAGACAGGCCCCTCACTGGAAGAGGCATCAACTCACTCACTTTAAAGAGCAACCATTGTGTTAGATTCAGTCATCTACCTGTCAAAACCACTAATATTTGTAGTCACTGCTGGACTTGTATCCTTTAAACATTTTTATCAAAAGGCCTCCATCACATTGAATGGTTTCATGGGAAATTGCTTGTCCTGTGGTGAGTTATAAAGGAAATGAATACAGTGGTTTAAGAGCAACCAATTTAATTTTCAGAGAGAAGAACATAGCTTGGTGCCATAAACAATTTATTTTGGCTGTATTGAAAGTTAAAATCCATGATCCTGCACAAGCAGTTCAGGCACATTTTTAAAATGCCATCTCTTTAGATACACATACTTAAAAGACAGGGAAAAATTGCCCTGTAGCTACAAATAGCATTTATAGTTCATTTATTTTACATTAAAGCATAATTTATTCACTATGGCTCAGATTTTATTGCAAAACTTTTCTTGCAATTTTAAAAAAATAGAGTAAATATGTATATGGATGGAAAGTTACAGCATTGTTTCACTGATCTTTTCAAAGCCATTTTTAGGAATATGTGATAATTTCATCTCCTTCAGGTGCGCAGGTGATGAAGGTTTTATTTAATTTTCCATCCAGGGTGCTACTGATTTCCCCAAAAGAACTGAAAAGAGGCTAAGATGCACCTACATACATTTACCATGTTTACTTACTGGGAATATTTTTCAAGTGCCATAATCTTATCATATATGCAGTTTTATCTTTTCAGAGCGATGAAGGCAATTCGTTTATTTACTTGTTAATACGGTAGTTGACACCAGTAGCCATAAATAAGACTCAGCTAGAAGACTATTTCCATAAGACATTTACTTTAGTAAGACTTGTTTTAATGCCTCTTTCAGTGGTCCTTCTAGATCTAAGGTTCATCAAATGTCAGTGACCAGAGGTAGCTTTAGGTTTTATTCCTTTGTGGCTCTGCAATATGCTAATACTAAAGAATGTTACTTTGATCTTTTTAAAATTTTATGTTTTTAAAATTTTAATTAGTAAAATAACCATTGCTGTATGGGAATAAGATAACTACAGGGTTGAATGTATCATATCTAGACAGAATTGTGGTAATTTGGAAAGAAGTAATCCTGAACTGTGAGGGACTTATTTCATAATTCATTGTCCTTCAAATTTGGTATTATTTGTAAAATCTTTAGGAATGACATTTTGTAGCAATAAAAGAAATGAACCATTGTGTCTCTAAGGTGTAAAGAAAAGCAGATGGGTACTTAGCACATTTAAATATGGTGAAAAGCCTTCTTTTGAGCATGTGGATAAATGAATAATTGTAAGTTTACATCATGTTCTAAGATCTGTCATAGGGGTACGGGGATTTGGGTTGGCTTGCTTTTATCACAAATGAGTTTTAAGTAACTTGAGTTTAATTTATAGAGATGAAATATGATGTGTAAATGTGCCTGTATTTTAAGGAGAGGCGCCCAGTTAAAGCAGAAGAGAATTACATGCTTTAGAAAATACTTTGTTTGAAATACGTTTCTCCAGTGCAAGCAACATAAGGTTTACAGAATTTGCTTTACCCAAAACTTCAAGAACACATCTATTACATAAAGGCAAGGAGTAACTAGTTCATATTTTCTTAGGATAAAAGTTTAAGAGTTACTTCATTAGCATGCTTGAACTCATGGCTTTTAATATTTCCCTAAGTTATAAAATTTTACTTGAAGGATGTTACATACTCCTTTCATAACCCAAACAGGGAGAGTTCTGAGTGTTGTATGACTCTGAGACTTTATTTGTCTAAGTGATACTACTATATATATTTTTTTGCCCATGCCTTTTTAAGCTGTTTCATATTGAAAGTTGGTATATTGTAAAAAATTTTGTCAAAAATGTACCGCAGTGCTATTTGAAGTACCTGTAACAAAATACTTTTATCAACTTTGCAAGCTTCTTATGAAAACATTATAGAAGTGAAAATGAAATATGAATCCATGTTTAAAAGATTAAACAGATGTTAAAACATGGTTTGCTGCATGCTGGACCTGTTAGTGTTGTGGAATCAGTTACTTTGGTTTCCTGGAAAAATAAACTTTATAAATATAATTAAAAAGAAGTAAAATTTTTTGTTTGGATGATTCTAGGCTGTAGGAAGATTATTTACTGGAGGAGTTTGATTAGCTGAGTTTGAATTGTTGGTTTTTGTTTCATACTGCAATAGGACAGAAAATTTTAAGATAAAAATGTATGTGTTGATGGGAAGTGGATAGTAGATACAATTCTTAAAAAACAAATGTCAGTACCATGCTTTGAAAACTTTTCAAGTTACACAATTCATACTTTTTTAAAAAAGAAAAATCACAGTATTGCAACAAGGTACTGACTATCAAACACTTCCATAGGCCCAGTTCAGTACACCTTTCATACTGAACTTCCATGGATATGTAAAAATTTACTGCCTTATTTACATTTATTTGATAGCTACTTGTCACCTACAAAAGACTGTGTTAACTCCATTGCAGATTACGTGATCAGTCTGTTTGTCCATTAACCCATCCTTCTCTTTGGCCTTGCCCTCAGATTTGTTCTAAAGAAATACAGAATTTGTTTCTTAAAAGAATACTGTTGTTAATTTTTTTGGTCTCTTACAATCCTAGTATTAATTGAAATTAGACACAGACTCACATTCTACTCAAAGAAGATACTTAGCTGAGTCAGTCTATTTAGTGCTTCTGAAGGAAGAAATAAACGAAGTAATTATTATAAACTTTACATTTTGAATTTACTCTTTACATTAAAGAACACAATGGAAAAGACCAGTACAAAGCACAGATTTCTAGAACAAGCTTAAAAATCATTGCAAGATAAAAATCAAGATGTCTTCGCATACTGTATATATTTGGATAATGGTACAAAATGGCCAGGGGTACAGTTGTGGATGGAGCCAAGATGGCTGAGCTGCGGAATCTACCTTGGGAGTATTCATATCTCCCTGACATCACAGCTATTCAGGAATAGGTAACCCAGCTTTGAGCCAGACAAATTGGCTCAGAGGTAAAAACGGACTAAGCTGAGGTGATGAAAGTAAGACCTATACTTATTTTGAATTGTCATACTTTTTTTTTTTGATAACAGGGATTGAACTCACAGCCTCATGCAAATAAGGAAAGTTCTTGAGCCACTGAGCTAAATCCCCAGCACAAACCTATCCTCATTTCAATGATGAATTTAGGAAAAATGATACATGGACGCTCTCTGCACTTAGGATACCATGAGGCCTGCTAGTCCCCAAGGGAATGAGTGAGGAGCAAAACCTGTCTCCCCACAGAGGTCAGAGATGGAGCTGGGAACTTGATCAACTGCCTGAAACCTAAGTTGTCACTTGACTTTATAACTAAAGATTTTCTTTGTCAATTTGATTCTATATATATATATATATATATATATATATATATATATATATTGATTTATTGGTACCAGGGATTGAACTCATGACCTCACACTCACCAGGCAGGTGCTTATGCTGCTACCCTAAATCCCTGGCCCCATTTAAGTCAGTTTTAATGAGCTCTTTTTTTCTTAAAATATCCTACATAATAATGGTCTCCAATGGAATAATTGCTAAAGTTATCTTTATGAAATTTTTGTCTATATTTGTTTAAAGTATTTGATGTTATTGACAGTTACCTTTTTGAAGCCCCCTTGACTCCTGAATTCTTTAGTTTCACAAAACATAGAAAGCTTGTAAAATAAGTGAAAAACTATAAAATGCACATCATAGTATTACAATGTCCAGTATCATCAGTCAAAAAGTTGACTAACAAGTGATAAGATAATTAGATATAGACAGATAGATACAGATTGCATTTTGTTAGAAATGTGCTATGTAAATTAATTCATTCACATAGAGCACTAGAAAGTTACATATGATCTGGTGTTGGTTTATATTCTTGGCCACACATCATGAGGTAAATTATGAATCTAATAAATACGTAAATTGGAAAATAAACTTTAATACCACCTGGATTTTGTCCTGTGACCTCTGACTGTTTCTCCATAAAATAGAATTATTTTCTCTTCAAAACCTAGTCTGCCATCTCTTCATGTGCTTTTAGGGTTCTGCCATCCCTGCAGTTGGAATGTCTCATTTTATCTCTCTAGGGTGTTCCATAGTTATTCTTTTAATTTTTACTGCCAGAACCCAAATTTAGGACTTTTAACATTGGTCTTAGAATATTTAGTTGTTTCCAAGTTTGGATTTCCATCCTCATGTTTAAATTCCACTGAAAATTCATTTTCTAAAAGAAATTTTCACTCACTGGTTTCCTAATGTCTTTTATAATAGAGACAGTTTATGTTCCCTGGCTTCCAAGGCTTTCAGTACTTCAGTCCTTATTGTCTAACTTTTCCCTAGCATGATTTGCTTCCTAGCTTTTATCCTATAACTTGCACAGATTAGAAATACAATCCTTGCAATTTTTCTTTGTCAAACATGTTCATTAAAACCATTAGAAAACATTGTGTCACTGTTTATGGACTATGGAGAGAAAATGCTAGTAGCTATTATGTATTCAAAATCTTTTACATTTAGAATCATGATCATACAAGTTTTTGAAAACAAGTTTTTATCTAGCTCTACAGACAAACTAAAAATTTCTTAGTACATGAAGTTTACATTCATCTTGGGAAGATGGTACCTACACATAATACAGGTGTTTTAATTTTTTTTTTTTACCTTATTTATGAGACAGCATCTCTGTGCAGTTTAGACTGGCTCTGAGCTCAACTTTTAACCCAGGCTTGTCTTGAAGTTGCAAGGATCCTCCTGCCTCAGCCTCCCAGGTGCTGAAATTACAGATGTATGCCACCATGCCCAGTTAATACAGTTTTAAAAAAACCCATTTCCTTTCTCACCCACTTTCCTCCCTCCACCTCTAAATAACCTTTCTCCACTTTCCTGCTTGTTACTATTCTTAGCTCATGTTTATAACAATGTTTATGTTCATTGAGGTTATTAGATTCCTGTATATGGTGTATCATTTCTTCTTACATTCCCTTTTCTTTACCTCTCCCCTCACCCTCAGTCTCTTGGACCTGTTCCTGTTTGCAAGAGATTTATCCCCTTGTTTCCTTCTATTCATCCTTTATTATGCTTTTTGTATTTTGCCTCAATCAAGTGAGAAATACTATGCAGTATTTAAGCTTGAGGGCCTTACTTCGCTCAACTTTATACTTTCCAGGTGCATCCATTTTTCTACAATATCAATTTTATCCTTTTTATAGCCAAAAAGTATCACAGAGTGTACAGATAACACATTTTCTTTATCCATTCATCTGTTTGTGGGCATACAGGCTGTTCCTAGGATTTAGCTATCGTAAGTTGTGCTGCTATAAACATCAGTATACATGTGTCACTATAGTATGATGTGTTTAGCTCTCTAGGGAGATAGCTAGAAGGGAATAGCTGGGTCACATGGGATTTCTAATTTTAATTCTCTGAGAAATCTCCATACTGATTTCTATAGTGGTTGTACTAGTTTCCTTCCCCAGTCAACAGTGTAGGAGGGTTCCCTTTTCACTGTAGCTTGCCAGCACTTTTATTCTTTGACTTTTTGATGATTGCCATTCTTTCTGGTATGAGATGGAATCTTTGCATTGTTTTAATTTGCATTTTACTCCCCTTGTATAATATATCTCTATAACATACTGTATAGTATCTCTCATTTTTAAAAGTTCTTTATGTATTCTAGATATTAGTCCTCTGAGGAATATCTGGCAAAAAAACTTTCCCGTTCTGTGGGTTGTCTCTTCACTGATTTCGTTGTTGTGAAGAAGTTTTTAAATTTGACGTAATTCCACTTGTTAATTCTTCCTGCTTTTTTTTGTGTGTAATTGGGTTTTGGTTAGATATCCTTTCCTAAATCTATGACTTCTAGTTTTTTGCCTATTTTATGTTCCAGTAGTCTCAGTGCTTCTGTTTTAATTTTAGATCTCTAATTCATTTTGATTTTAGTTTAGTACAGAATGAGAGATATGGGTTGAGCTTTAATCTTTTGCAAACAGATACCAGTTTCCCAGCACCATTTGTTAAAGTATTTTCCACCAATATACGCTTTTGGCCCCTTCTTCAAAGATAAATAGCTAAATGTGGTTGAGGACATTTCTGTAGCCTCTGTTCTGTTACATTGATCCACATATGCATTTTTTAAAAATTTTATTTTGAAGGTAGTAGAAATACAACAGAACAAGACAGAACAAAACCAATCGTGCAGTGAATTTGGTACAGAACTTCACAGGTTACCGGAATCACAGCAATAGGTACCACAGTATATCTCATATTCACAATAGTTGTCTAGTCAATTAAGTATAGCAAAATCAAACCAAAGACAGAACATTGTAAAATCAATCAAAAGAGAATATTGAAAAGAGTAAAGCAATTAATCATAATGAATCAAAACTGAAAACACTTGCTTTCAAAGAGAAGATAGAGGAGGCCCCCCATATTTGCTATATTGCATATAGTCATCCTGCCAAGAGATTCTCAGACCTCTGTCCCCAGTTGCTAATGGGGGATGGGGGTGGGGAGCTTTGGGATGTTGGATTCCAAGCCCGAGCACCGGTAGGCTAACAGGAAACCACAGGACCTGCTTCTGGCTCACGCAGGAGGAAGGCGCTCGCCAAGAGGCCGGGCGAATTGCTTCTTTATGCAGCCTCCTGGGTTCCAGCATGGCGGTGGCAGGATCTCGGGGGCCGCTCTCTCATATGTCCATTCTATAAACAAACTATACAACAAAACACAGAAAAAAAAGGACTACATTTATAATCTTCATGTCTACAGACAAGTTGATTCTTTTTTCACATTGTTTTTGATTATAATACATACATATATTATTCAAAACATATATATTCAGTATATATACCAAATTATGTAAAATAAGTCATCTTCTCTATTCCCTCTCCTTAGGCAGTAGTGCTATGAGTTTCTTACTTGTATTTCATGAGGTAGAAGTTAGTAGAGATGCTTAATCTGTGTATCAATTTGTGAATTGTAAGGGTATGCATTCAATTCAAGAAAAAGAAAAGCAATGCAATTAAGAAACAAGCAAAAGAATATGAACAGATACTTCACCAATGAAGATATATGAACAACAAAAAAGCAGACAAAACATTTTTAGTCAAAAACATTTTTAGTCATTAGAGAAATGTAAATTAAACTACAATAAGATACATCACATTCTATGAAAATGGCTAAAATTTTAAAAACATTATATTACTTGGTGAGGATGAGAAAAAACTGCAGGTTTCATCTGTTACTGATCTATAATTACTTTGGAAATCTATCAGGTTCATAAAAAGTTAAACATGCACCTATTTTGCTTGTAGGTTATTTAATGCGTCCACCTAAATGTATATACTTATGTAGCGCATAGAAACTATTTGCAGTCACCAAGAACTAACAACATGAATGTCCATCAACAGATTAAGAAACTGTGGTATGTCTAAAAATAGGAACTATTCAGCCATGAAAGGAATGAATGATCCATGCAAAATTATGGGCAAATCTCAAAATTATTTTGGTGAGTAAAAGAACAAAGGTATATACTGTGATATTTCATTTATATAAAGTTCTCTAAAAAGCAAAGCAATCTACAGCCGAATAGATGGAGTACAGGCATGATGAGGAGCACGAGGAAATCTGAGTGGCTTGAGTCTGAGCAGTATGATTCTGTTGACAGTTTCATGAATCTGTAATTATGTCAAAACGATCAGATTTTACACTAAATATACGTCGTTCGTATCAGTTTGTACTTTCATAAAGCTGTTAAAGAGTTAAAGCCTCGGATTCCTAGTGTATTTATTTATTTATTTTTACACCACTGCTTCCTTTAGAGTTGAAAGAAACCACAAATCCCTATTCCTCCGGCCCCATCTTTCACTAATCGCCAAGAACCCTCCTCCAGCCTGGTTTTGGGTGTTTTCTCCCGGCTCGCCGGCAGGGGGCGAGCACGGGAAGAGGGCGAAGCCGTGGCCGTCTAGCTCCGCCTCAAAGCCTGCACTGACTTCCGGCCCGCTCAGTTCCGCTTCCGGGGACGCGCGCGGCGCTGCCCGGGTTGTTGGTTGGGCGGTGAAGGCCAGGGACGTCTCACCCCGCGGGCTCTAGCTCGTGACCTCGGCTCGGCAGCTGATGCTTGGCAGTGCCCCAGGTCCCCGCTGCCTGGCGTTGCTTTCGTTCCACTGGAGCGGAAGGAGAGTGCAGCCATGGCGGCCCCTGCGCAGCCCAAGAAAATCGTGGCGCCTACGGTGTCCCAGATCAACGCGGAGTTCGTGACACAGGTGAGCTCGCGTCGCCCGGGTGAGTGTGTGTGCAGCGGGGTCCGGAGGTCGAGGCCCGAGACCTGGACGGGGGTATTCTCCTGGATTGCGAGAATGTGGGAGACTTTTGTTGGTTATTTCATTCTCGTGTTTTTACTGAGTAACTGCATGTGCTGGGCACTGCGATAGGTGCTGGGAGTAACACAGTGAAAGAAATCGCTCAGCTTGGAGGACTTCACTGTTCAGTAAAGATACAGAGAAAACTCCTTATGTAGTTTTGCTATTTGGGAGTTTGTCGAAGGAGGAGTGAATTCAAAGAGGACGGAATGTCTCAAGTGTATGAGACTGGCAAGAAAGCCAGTCGAGGGAGTAGTCGTCTTTCTTGACCGATTAACCTAGGTTTTCAAACAGAATGATACCTGCAAAATGCTCCTAGTAGGTCCAGCTATGAAGAGATGTCTTTCTGTCTTGCATTGTGAGCCACAGTTGGCTCTGAATAGAGAAACACAATTTTGTACTCCGCAGCAACATTCCTAATCCTTACTTAGTATTGGCGAGGGAGTGTGAGTGGCTCAATGCCTCAATTGCTTTTTTTTTTTTTTTCTATGTTGCCTGCCTCAGACTTCTTTTGAGTTCTCCCTTTCCCTTATGCCCACATTTCTGTATTTTAAGTATCTTTTAAGACCATGTGCTTTTCTGCGCCTGTGTAACCCTGAGCCAAGTTGTTACTGTTTTTTTCCCCCTGGACCAATGTGTCATTTTGCCTTTCTTCTTGTTCTTCAGCCCATGCTTCTTGCTACTGTCAGAATTAACACAGATGCAAACTGATCATGTCACTTGTCTTCTTAAAGTCTATGCACCTCTGAGTACCCTTAAGGTAATGACTGGAGTCCTTCAGGGAATCATGTGATCTGGTTTGGGTTGATGTCTCCAGTTTCTTCTCTTTCCTCTCCCTTTTAATGTTGTACCTTAACTATAATGAGCTGCAATTATTTGAGTGTGCCATGCCTTATTTCACTTCCTGAATTTTCAACATTGTTTCCTATGTGGGATCCTTACTTTAGCCCTTCTTATATTTCCTTTCTTTTATACTACATTGGAGAAGTTTGTTTTGTTTTTTGTTTGTTTTTTTGAGACAGGATCTTGGTGTGTAGCTCAAGCCAGACTTGAGCTCACAGCAATCCTCCTGCCTCAGCCACCTAAGTGCTGGAATCACTTGCATGCTTCACCATGTCCAGTTTAGAGGGGCTTGTTTCATGACATCTTCAACTACACTAGAATTCCCTTTCTCTATGTACCTGTATTTTCATGGTAAAACTAAGTTATTAGTTGACTGCTCTAGTGGAGTTCATGTTTTTAGAAGGAAGAGCAAGGTTATAGTTTTAGAGATTGTTAAGTGCTCACAAGAAACAATGTTGTGACAGTGGCTGGGGTACAGTGTGTTAAAAGTAATCAGAAGCCTTCTCTCTGATGACATTTGACCTAACACATTTGAGCAAGTTTTGGGAAGAACAAGGAAACGGTCCAGAGAATATTAAGTGTAAAGACTCAGGGTGTCACAGGAGAGAAGGCTAGGGTGGCTGCAACAAAAGAAGTGAGAGGGCTTGGGGCACATGCCTGTTATCCCAGCACTCTATCTCAGAAGACTGAAGCTGAAGGATCACCACAGGTTCAAGGCCAGCCTGGGCTACAGCAGTGACCTCAAGGCCAGCCTGCACTAAATAGTGAGAGCTGTCTCAAAAACATCAAAAAGAGAGAGAGAAGGTTATGAGATGAAGACAGAACAATATGTAGGGACCAGATTGTATAAACAGTTTGGAGACTAAGAATGGATTTTATTCTAAGTACAGTAGATTTTAATCATAATCAGATGAGTAATATTTGTGAAAGATCTCTGTGGCTAAAATTTGGAAATTGGACAAGGGATGAGGGAGCAATAGTAGTAGTGATAGCAGTAGGGCTAGCACAGATAAGAGATGAGGAAGCCCCTGCTATTAAAGATGAAGTGGACCAGTTATATTCTGAAACTAGCGGCAGTAGGACTTGGTGGCCAGGTATTGTGAAGGAGGAGAGGAAAGATGAATTAAGGATAGTTGAAACAACTGGGTGAATGGGTTAGACATTTTGTAAGATAAGGAAGACCGGGAAAGGAGAAGGTCTAGTGGGGAATATCAGGAATTTTGTTTTGGTAACGTTAAGGTTGAGATGCCTGCTAGACATTTAATTGAAAGTCTTGAGAAGCCAGTTGAATGTGTGAGGCTAGAAAATATTGGTAAGACTTGGGCTGGAACATAAGTTTGGGAATTACTGACCCAAGGTAATACATAAAGCTGTAGAACTGAATGAGACAGCCTAGAGGACATGGAACATAATTGAACTGCATGTCATCTTGCATTAGATTATGAGAGCTGAGTCTAGGGAGTAATCTCTTTAATTCTGTATGTGCTCCCAGCATTTGGTATTGTACTAGATACATTACATAAATGAGTATTTGTTGAAAAAATGGATGAGTGAGTTAATGAACAGATGTACTACAGTTTAAAATGTAGTGGAGGGAACAAAGGTTCTTTGCAGTCTTGGGCCACAGGAGCAAACATTAATGCCTGATGTTTGCTAGGTGTGTTTGGGTGCTCCTAAGCTGTGAAGGGAGGCATTCCTTGTCTTCAGGGAGTTCCCATATTTGGCCAGAGATTTTAAAGAGATTTAAAGAACTGCCACTGTTTAATATGAGAAATGACAGGTTAGAAATGTGAGGGAAATACTTCGAGAATAGAATTAGAGAAGTGCTTTTAATTACTTATTGAACAAATGAGATTGCAAAGTTAAAATTTAAAGATCAAAGATTAGAACTTTATGACCTCACATTTTGTTTTGCTGCTGTATTTTTGTTTAGAGTACTTTCTGTCTTCCATTAGGGACTAGTTTGAATAATTTGTGCTGTTGTAGCTGTACCAAGTGGAGAATGAAAGTTTTCGGTTTACATGAGGCTGAGGAGTTTAGAGACAGTAGGACAGCAGGATGTCCTTTAAGAAGATGGATTAGATGCCAAGGAGACTTCTGAAACTCAGAAAAAGAGAGGTGATATACATTTAATAAACGTTTACAGATGGATTGACTGCAGGCAGTTTTAGTCCGAAAAAGCTTACATCTTCATTTGTAACCTTCCTGAATTCATCAAGACAGATTTTAGAGTTGGTTCTCTTAGAGGCGAGGCATGAGGTAAGCAGAAGATGGCTGAGTACGGGAGGCCTAGAAGGAGCAGCAGAAGGAAATGAGGATTCCACAGAATGAATGGGTGTGAGGAGAGTATTTTTTGTTGGATGCAGTGTTTGCTGATTTGGGAAGTTGTCATGCAAGTGAGCGCGTTTCTGGAGGCTTTTCCCAGGGCCAGTGTCTTAACTATTTGAGGGGCTCTTTAAGCAGGTTGACTGTGCTAGGAGATGAGCTGTACAAGTAAAGGAGACATAGACCTCATTTCTAAGTGTTTCTTTTAGATAAGGAAGAAAGACAAGCACTCAAGAAAATGTAACAGAAATATACGATCGGAATGAAGTTATTTGTGAAATGAGAAGGAAGATCATTGTCAAATATGGTCAAGGAAAGCTTCACAGAAGCAGTGATATTTCAAATTTCACTTCATTTCTCCATCCCTTATCCCTGCGTTTTTCCTTCATCAAACATTATTTTGAGTACCTCCAATGTGGCAGGCACTGTGCTGAGTTACCTTTTTATAAATATATAAATATCTTGTGTTTGCCAGAGATGTCTTTTTTCCTCAAGCACTCAGATTCCAGTCAGAGCATGGTTATCATCATCGTCTATTTTTGTTTTTTATTCTTATTTACTTATTTGGTACCAGGAATCAAACTCATGACCCTGCACTTACAAGGCAGATGGTTGCACTGCAGAGCTAAATCGCTGGCCCTGAGATGTCTATTTTTAAAAAGATTGTAATTTAGTGTTGGGCTTTTTTTGTTGTTGTACTGGGGATCAAACTCATGACCTCATGCTTACACTGCTGAGCTAAATCCCCAGTTCTCGTAATTTAGTTTTTAAAGAATCAGAATATGTTTCTTCAATATTACACAGTCCATGTAAATATCTGGAGAGATTATATGTATGCATTTATGTATATGTGTGTGTATGTGTATTTAAATTTTTAGTTGAAGCTCCATTTCTCTGTGATAATCAGTTCATAGACTACAATGTTTCATTAAAGATTTTGAGTATCTGGGTCTAGACCCAGGTATTCTTACCACTGTACTGAAGATGTTTGATTTTGTGATTTTCTTTTTCTTTTTTTTTTGGTTTTGTATTTTTCTGCTGGGCTGTACCATCACCCTAGAGATTGTTGCAAAGATTTTTTTTTTTCATTTATTTTGTGTTTTGAATCACAGTGGCAAGTTGCATTGCACAGCCCACTGAAACTTATGGATTGGGGCCAATGATCTAACTAGCCTCCTGCCAGCAGAGACCATTTAAATTGCTCTGTCACCTGTACTGGTAACCACCTTGTTAAGAAACAGCTCTTTGCTAAGCTGATACTTAGCAAGAGTCTTCAAGCTCTGTGGTGACGTGACTTTGTAACTTACTGTTTATTCTGTTTACTTTTACAGTTAGCATGTAAATACTGGGCTCCTCACATCAAGAAAAAATCACCTTTTGATATAAAGGTAAGTATTTTTTTTTGGTTTATACTTTTTTTTGAATAATTATGTTCCTTTTATCTCTTTAAGGATTAATTCATAGACTTTCCATAATTTTTTTAAAAAGTTTATAGCACATTTAAATGATCAAACTAATCAGAGTTACAAGTAAGAGAATAAGAATCACTATCCAGATATGACTTGTGTAATTGTTTTAAACTTTTTCAAAATGTGTATCTATAATTTATATAATCTTTTTAGATTCCTAGATTGTTAAAATTCATTATTACTGTAAATTACCATGTGAGTGTCTTTGTAAATATACAGAAATTTTCATGCAAGTTTTTTGTCAAGTCTTTGAGAATAGAATTGGTTGCTTTCTCTTATTTTTAGTTTGAGAAAGAGATAAAAGTCTGTAATAATGGTGAGAAAGTAGTGTAGTATAGAAGAATAGATGCCTAAGGACCAGTAATATCAAATAAAAGAAAGGCCTTATGGTTTAATTGAAACAGTTTAATACAAGTGAAAAGAAAAATTCTTAAATGTGTAGGTATTTTTCTTAATTTTTTTTCTTAAGACATGGTCTTGCTTTGTAAAGTGTAGGCTGGCCTTGAACTCTCTGTGTAGCCCAGGATGGCTTCAGACTCACTGTGACATTCCTGCCTCAGCCTCCCAAGTAGTGGAATTACTAGCGTGTGCCACCACACCCATGTATGGTTGTTTTCATTGGAATAATATCTCAGAAAGAGACTTTTATATGAAGTAGGTGTGTTGATATTGCATACCGTTAAATAAGAAGATTGAAACTTTAAAATGTGCTGTTATAAACTGAATTTTGATGTTTTAGGCACCCTTGGTAAAACTGAACTAATTTAAAATTTGTAGTAAGCTTAAGTGTTTTGTTTGTAAATATATTTTTTGTTTTACTTATAACCCTATTTCATTCATGAGGATAGGATTCATAAAAGTGGTGTATATTTACTGTTAATTATCAGCATGTATTTGCTGTGAATATATGATATTTATATAGGTTTTGTATTTGAATATGGTAAGGCCAGGGATCTTTAAAGTAACTTCTTATAAAATAACAGAAATTTACTAATGTTACTAGATAGAGTCGAAAATTAGATAAGAACTTTAGGTATTCAGCTCATCCAGATTGGATACCAGGTAATTTTAGGTGAAGCTATCTATGAATATCTTTGGCAATTTATTACAGGTTAGTATTTAAACATGATTAGACCCTTCTTTTTTTGTTTGGATTTTTATAAAAAGAGAAATAATAGTAGAATTTCATCTATATTGGCTGAGATGTGCCTGCTTCACTTCACCTCCTTCTCCCACCCTCGAATATTTATTTGACAGTTACACTTCGAGCAGGGTCTTAGTTATTTTTTTCTCATTGCTGAGATAAAACAACCAACACAAAAAGTCAAGGAGGAAAGGTGTCAGTCAGTGATGAACTGGCTCCAGGGCAGAGTGGCCTGGCAGACAGGTGTCACAGAGGAGAAACAGTTCATGGCAGGCAGAAGGCAGCAAAGCAGGCAACGGTGACAACCCTCTTTCTGTTGCTTCTGTCTTATCAAGGCTACTTGACCTCTGGTTGGCTAGCACTCACCCTTAATCCTAGTGCCTTTAATCGTAGCATTGCACCATGAATCAATCCCATAGTCACACATTCTAGATCCAGCCACCTTTGAAAAGTCCCACCTAGACCACATAAGGCCTTGTGGGGGACGTCTACACACAAGCCACAACAAGCAGGTAGGAGGCATAGTTATTATACACTATCTTATTATCCTACTTCATCATTTTGCAGATTTTTTTCTCTATTAACAGTAGCACTGCTATTGCCTCTCTTGCTGGTGACTGTTATTGAAGGTTCATCATGTATCAGGGTTCCTGCTAGTTCTTGATGCACCCTGTCTGATGTATGGCAACCTCATGTGGTATTTTGTATGTTTGGATCCATTTCATGGATAAGGAAGCTGATAGGAAGGAGGTCAGGCATTTGCCCCAGGGTCATACACATCACCAGTGCTGGTGAACAGTGTGAATCGGCTTCCAGCTCCAGGGTCCCTTAGTTTTGTTTAGGCTAATGTAAATGAACAAGCTTCTCAAGCTTTAGCATTTTCATTGGGTAGGGATAAACTGTCTTCATACTGTTAAGTTGCTGTCATACTCTTTGAAAGCCTATTGTTATGATTCTTAGATGGAGACTGAGAGCACTTAGATATTTTTAACGTTTTAAAAAATACTGTGATCTTGTGAGTTTTATTTTCCCAAGAAACATAGCACATCATTTTTATGAATATTCTGGGGTACTGTTTTTATATAGATATATTATTGGCCTTTTTCTTCTACTTTGCTTTCTGCATGTGCCATTTTTCAAAATCTATTGTGTTATTTCAATAGTGTAATATTTGACAACTGTCTTAAACTACTTTATTATATATGATTACAGTAATTGAAAACGATCATTTTAGGACTGGAAAAAGTTGTTTGAGATATTAAACATTTTTGTATTTTTGATCACAGGTAATTGAAGAGATATATGAGAAAGAAATTGTCAAATCGAGGTAGGTATGAGTTTAATTTTTATGCATGGAGGTTAATGGTGGACCAACGTGGATCCCACGTCAGCTTCTAACAGTGGTCATAACTTGAAGGCTTTTTTTCTTTTGTATTGCCCACTGAGAAGGTGGTGGCTAGAATAATGTTGTATGTAGGTGCTAGAGTCATGATTTGTTTGTACTTCTGATTTTGGTTCAGGTTAAAGGGACTAAACTCAATAGAATTTATTTTTTGAAGAAATGTGAGGGAAAATAAGCATAGAAATTTTATTTCCATTTCAGTTATACTGATTATCTGGCCATTCCTGGTAATTCTTCTGGAAAACATTAAAATTATACAAGTAAAGCATACATTTGAAATAATATGTACATAATATATAAAATATACAGTTTTAAAAATCAAAGAAATAATTGAAATTATTTTGGAACAATATATGTCCTTTAGCGCCCTGTTTATTTATTTGTGTAGGTGTCGTTTCTATTCCCTGCCCCTCCTGACAAAAGGATTTATGCTTTGAATGCCATTTTTTGGTTTTTGTTTTTGATTTAACAGCATATCTTGAGCTTTGTTCCATACATTCACATGTAGGTATATATCCCTGGTGATGTTTTTAGTGGAGAAAAAAACAGATAGTTAGAAGTAACTAGCTGAATTCATTTTAGATATTCCCAGTTTTGTTGGCACCATCAAATTAGGCTATTCGCACCTGTGTGATTAGTGCTTTTTGCCTTAATGTTCACAGTGAGCACAAGTGTGTTTGTGTTCTTTGGGGCCTTCTCTGGTCAGGGGAAACTTGAGGTTGGCAGGCTTGATGCTTGTTTCCCACCAAATGTTTTAAAAAGGTAGTTGACTATTTTAATAGGAAGTGGAAATATTATAAATATTACACATTTCATTACATCTTGTAGTTGGTATTTTTCATGTATTTGAATCTTAGGTAAATTTTGCTAAGTATGTCAGGAGGCTTGCTCTGTTTTTTAGTGGTTGATTCTTGAGCTTTTTGTGATAGGATCAAAGCCATGTTAAGAATTTTGATCTTCATTTGAAAAACAATAGAGAACCAGTTTAGAGCTTTAAGAACAGTGCTGACATTTGATAAAGAGAATTTGGATTTGGAGGGGCAGGAGGTTGGAGATTAGATAGGCATTACAGGAATCAGATCAGGATGATGTGGCTCACTTGTGTGCTAAGTTAGGAAGGAGATTTGCCAGTTTGAGAGAGGCATTAGTAAAGAGACTGTATGGTTAGGTGCAGTGGATAAAGAAAGAGGAGGAATCAAGGATGATCGCAAAATGTTTTGCTTAAGTTGCTTGGTGATTAAGTGTCATTACTAACTTTTACCATTGTTGGGGATATGATTGGGTATAGCTCATTGGTTCAGTTTTGAGTGTCTAAAATTCTAGATACTTAAGAGCCAGGCACCTGGGAATGTAGATGAAGTAGCTGGATATTTGGGTATGCAGCTCAGAAAAGAGTGGGCTGAACCTCCTTTGTATCAAGCATCATTTCAGTGCCAAAAGTAAAACAGTAAACTGGGTGGATAAAAACCCCTTGCTTTGGGGCCTTTCATTCTAACAGGGGAGACTTATAAAAACAATAGCGATGATATAATGTGGAGACACTAAAAGCTATGATTCAAAAATTGTTGGGGAATAAGTAACAAGGGCTGCTACTTTAGTGATCAGACAAGTTTCCCTAAAGATACAAAATTTGAGCAGATATATAACATAATTTGTTTGAGGGTAGATGTGCATAAAATAGCTTGAGGAAATTTAACTGAAGTGCCATAGATAGGTTTATTCCAGGATCATCTCTCTGTCTGTGGTACAAGATAGATACAAATATATAGAGAAACGTGTTGTATAGAGGATGTTTAGTGTCCTTTTTTGTTCTATATTAAGAGAATATCAGTCTGAAAATTATCTTGAATCTTCAGAGGTTTCCACAGTAGTGCATAGTAATATTTTTGTTTGTTTTGGTTATTTTCCATCTAAATTCTTTCTACTACTATTTCTCCTCAAAGACAATTTTTGTTATGAAATAACTAAAAGCCACCAAAGAATTTTTGAAAGGAATTCTAGATATCCCCTCTACACCACATTACATTATGTCAGTGTATCTCTGTCTTCTACCAGAGAGAGGGAGAGGGAGGGAGGGAGGGAGGGAGGGAGGGAGGGAGGGAAAAAGAGAGAGAGAGAGAGAGAGAGGCAGAGGAGAAAAGGAGAATCTGGGCTGCATTGTTAAAAATTTTTAAAGTATCATTGGTGAGACCCAAAAAGATTTACTACAATACTTACATAATAGCCATTTTCTTATTTTGTACACATTATTGAATAAGATCATTTCTGTAATACATGCATTGGAGTGTATGTTTAAAAATTTAAATGTGAGCATTTTACACTAGTGCCTGAGGAATTTATCTGTTGAGCTATGCCATATCTTCAGTATTGGAAGGATGGCTTTATGTAATATTCATTAACCTTTAGTTGGCTATCAAAATAAGCAGTTTATAGTTTAGTATGTAATAAGCTAATACTGTTATGCATTAAGGTACAGTACTTATTTTTTTTTTGCATATTAACCGTATTTTCCAGAAGGGAAATAATCAATTCTTAGTAATCATATAATTTACTTTTAGGATCTTAAAATTAGATCATTTCTAAGAGGTATTTTTGTCCAGTCAGCCAAGTAATATGTGGTATGTTGCAAAATTGCTGTCCTTTTTTGCTGTTCTTGCCATTGTCAGACTCGGCAAGTTTGTTTCATTGCATTTTTATCCAACTTGAATTTTAAAATATTAAAAAATAATAATTGTTACTTCAGTGCTGTCTATGAACCACCTTGTCTTAGGTATCTTGTGTATTATAGCCCATCCATCTTCATAAAAACCATATGACTCTGTACTATTGTTTACCTTGTAGGTGAGGAAACTGAGGTACACAAAAGTCAAATAACTTGCCCACGATGTTTCTCCGTAGCTGGAGGCACAGTTGGGTTCTAAACCCTGGTTCCCTGGCTTTTATGCAATATTCTATTCTTAAATAGTAAGACAAAGTCCATTGCCCCAGAAGTCTCTTAAGTTGCACACTTCTATATGATTATTATACTTTTATGAATCTATCCAAGTGATTTTTATGCTTCAAAAATGTGATTTATAGAACTACTTACCTTTGCCAGTGTTTATTTGAAATGTATAGGCCTTTTTATTATGAAATACAATACCAAAAATGCCATAAAATAGAAATCTGCATTCCTATCAATTCTAATTTATAACCACCACCTAGGTTAAAAAAGAAAAATCCTGACTGTGGCCAGGGTCCCAGGAGTCCCCTACTCGCACCTTTGCATGTATGAATAGTGAACACTACTCTTTGCTTTATTTTGAACTTGAAATAAATGTAAGAATATAGATATATACTCTAATGGCTGACTTCTTTTGTTCACTGTTAGATTTATTTCTTATTCATTTAACTGCTCTGAAGTAGACAGTTCAGAAGTTGAAAATATCAGGGCCCTCGTCACTGTCTTTGTGTGGCTGCTTTTTGGCTTTTTGGGTTGCACTCAGCTCCAGCCCCAGTGTTTCCATACAGCGGCGTCCAAAGGGAGAAAGTGGGATAGATACAGCAGCAATGGGGAGTTTCTTTGCAAGTCCCCCTGCCTGTATCTTAATTAGATATATCAAGGTTATTGATAGTTAATGAACCTAGTTTGTTCTACGTAACTGACCACCTTTGGAAGGAGTTAGAGTTAAGTTTTGGACATTGTTGGATACAGTGTTTGCCCTTAGAAAGCAGAGGTAACTTACAAAAACATCTAAATGCACTTTCCAAAAAAATTGTATTCATTATTATTATAACTCTCACATGTCCCTTTGAAGTTCTGATGTGATGTCTAGTGCCTCTGCAAGTGCTTACACCTTAGGTCTTACATGTGTGTCTTTATTGGGGTTGGAGATCTGGGGTGCATCAGCAAGGTGTCTTATCCTTCTGTCTTCGTGCTTTTGCGTAATAAAGGCTTTCATTCTTAGTAAAGTTCTGTGAAGTTGCTTGCTCAGTCAAACTAAGAAGTCAGAAATTTGTGGACTAGGATTTTAACAAGGTTATAGCCTCCTGCGATGCTATAAATTTGTAATTCATATATATATATATATAATTTCCAAAGCTAGAAACTATTACCTGTAGCAGTGTTCTGGTCCAGCCACTTTATTTCCAGTATTACAAAATGATACAGCTAAATTAGTGGCCATCTGAACCTGCCTTTGCTGAGGTGCCCCTTGACTATAGCATCATTTATTTATATGAAGCAAGGTACTTCTGTTATAAAGAGATTATGATGAAGAGACATATCTGACATTTCCTACAGAAAATTCTTCAGTGATTTAGGCTCACTGTCAAGATTAAGAAATAATGTGAAACATCTTTCAGATTTATGACATAGATAGGTATGTCTATGCAGTTAAAGCTTAATTGTTAGTACTTTGGAAATTGATATAGGGTAGCTTTTGGCAATTGTGGTCTCAGATTACTTAATCTGGTGTGTTGCTTAGTTTTCAAAAGATTATGAATATACTTGCATTAAGAACTCTGAAATATTTATATTGTCTGTTTTTTTAAATGTTCATTATTTGTTTTTGTGTTTTCAGATTTGCCATCAGAAAGATAATGCTGTTGGAATTCAGGTAAGTTAAAAGGCATTACTTTGATAAAAATACAGGTGAGGTATGATTTAAATTTCGTCTATATTTTTTCTGTGTATTTCTAAAAGTGGTTAAGAAAATAATTCTACAGATTCAGAGCGTAGCTCAGTGGTGCAGCATGCGTTTAGTGTCGGGAAGGCCTTAGCTTTAGTTCTGGCACCAAAGCAACAAACAACAACAAAAAGAAAATAATTCTAAATTAGTGAAGGTTTCTTTATTTATGATGGCCTTATTTTGGATATGGGTATATGTTTTTTGTTTTTAAATAAGTTTTCTTATCAAGCAAACTTGTACCATATTTTGAACTGTTCCTCTCAGAGTAACATGTGCTGAGTAATTTATCTTGCTTGGTTTCTCATGATCTGGTAGAAGTAAATTCAGGTGTATTCTATAGCCATTGTTTTCTTTCTGCCAAGCTAAAATGTTGTTACTAAGGCAGCGTTGTTCTAACCTAGCGACTGATAACCTAAACATTTCAGATTAAAGGGAATGTACAGCTTTTCTGTCATAAAGGTCCAGTATGCCAAAAATGAAAACCAGCATTGTTAATAGCAGCAGTGTTTATTATTCATAAAACTTACATTGTGTATTATTAAATATTTTATTTACCTAGTCCTCATAGCAGTCCTGCAAAGTAAGTATCATCTTCATTTACTGAAAGAAGCTAAGATCAGAGAGGTGAAGGAATGTGTTGAATGTAGTGTAGTTAAGTAATTGGTAGAGCTGGGAACTGGTGAGGATGGCTTCTCATTGCCAAATTACAAAGCAGATTAGGCTAAGCCAGAGTGAACAACAGACGACAGAAGAAATAGCTCTTCCTCCTACCAGAGAAGTTCAGATAATTGTATCCTTGATTTCATTCTGTAAAGTCATTATTTTTAAAATTATTATGGGTATAAAAGAAAAAAGAAACAAGACTAAAAATGGTCAGACTTGCAGAACAAAATGGCCATTAAAATTCACTAAAATTTAAAAACTCAATGGGCAAATAAAATTGCAAGTCGGTCATAGCTAAAGAAGAAATTAGTGAGTTGGAAGTTAGAGCTGAGATTAACTAGAAAATAGCAAAGAAAACTAATGAAAAAAATAAGAAAGTAGGAGATAAAGAGGCTAGACTGGGAAAGTGTGTTAGGAATTCATAATGGATTTAGAAAGAATGGAAAAGTGATGTTCTAGAAGAGGTGATCATCAAAACTTTTCTAGAGTGGATAAATCATGAATCTTTTACATTTCATAAATGTAGCTATTCATAAACAGCACTCCAGAGCAACAGAGATAGAATGAGGATCTTAAAATATACTAGAGAATGCTCTGGGGTTTACCTTAGTTGGCTAAGGTCCCACTCTAAACGTGAGGTTGTGAGTTCCATTCTGGATGCAGGGGGGTGGGGGAAATATATACACACACACACACACACACACACACACACACAATCAATCACACACACACACATACATACACTAGAGAGTAAGGACAAATAGATTGATTGTAGACTTCCCAATTATGTTAATAGAGAAGATAATGGATCATATATTTAAAGTTGCCACCTATCTAGAATTCTGTACCCAATAAACTGTCATGAAGTGAATGCCAGACAAATAATAATACATTATTACTGACTAAAATTCTAAATGACATCAATGGGAAAAAGGAATTTAGACTTGCAAGAAATGACACTTATAAATAGCACTTTAGTTTCTCACTTATATTCTTTTAACTATTATTTTAGGTGAAATCTTATGTACTTAGTCTCCTAGGTTATTGCAGTTAACCCAAAAAGATTGCTGAAGGTAGACGCATGGAAATACCAGTAAAACTAAATTTGTGAAGCATAACAAGGAATAGAAAAACTGTATTACTGTAATGGAGTCTAAAATGTTTACCGGTTTGCATGTGTTTGAAATATTACATATTATAGTAATTTAAAACAAGAGGAAAAAATCCTGCTTTTTAAAAAAATTACTGTTTGATAGCATTTTATAGCTCAATATAGTGATTGATGTTTATAATTCTGAAGGATAAGAAACTTGTTATTTTTTGGAAATGAGAAATACTTAAATTTGTTTGGGAATATTTCCATCTATCATAAAATAAGAGTTTTGATATCTGGAGAGGAAAGTTCTAATCACCTTAAAAACTTGACTTTTATAGAATTCCTTGTAAATTAAGTGTTACAAAGTCATTTTTTTGTTTGTTTTGTTTTTCTTTTGTTTTTTGAGACAGGGTCTTGCTATGCAGTTCAGGTGCCTTGAACTCACTTTGTAGCCCAGGCTGGTATCGAACTCGAATCGATCCTCCTGCCTCAGCCTCCCAAGTGCTGTGATTACTGGCGTATACCACCATACCTGGCCAAAGCCTCTTTTCGATTAAGTCTCTTTTTCAGTTCGAAGAAATCATTTTTTCCTGATAGGAGTTGATGCTGTTGTCTAGACACATCCATTTGTGAAAGTATCCTTTATATCATTTTGTTTGAATAATATTTGTCAGATATTTTTATATTTTACTTTATAAGATTCTTAGATAAGGAAAAATCCAGTGGTCTGATGGTAGCAATTATCTATATTGATAACCGTTTTTATCTTCTCACCTTGAAAGTGTAGGACTATCATTTTTCAAAGCCATGTTTTCTTAGTACAAATTTGAAGCAAGTAGCATTGACCTAGATTACAGGTGTATTTTTGTGAATATAGGTTTTCAAAATATTTTCAGCAGGTTATAAATGATTACACTTTTCTAAGTGAGTGACACAGTGCTGGTAATTAATAAAATAATTTGTGCCTTTTTATTCTTTACAGCCAGTATCTGGAAAATTATCTCTGGATGAATTATTCTCCAGAGATGTCCAGCAAGGCTTACTTAATGTCTATCTGCTGCATGGTGAATGAGAAGTTCAGAGAAAATGTCCCTGCGTGGGAGGTAACATTTCAATTACTTTTTAGCTCACATATTTAGCTGTAATGAAGTAGTAGAACTTTTTATTGGTAATAAATTAGAGGAGAGCATTACCCAAGAGTAAATTACTAAGAACAGTGTAGATATTTGAAAGATAAATTTTTTTGACATTTTCTTCTAAGTTACTATAAATTGAAAAATGATAAATGCAGAGTTATTTCCTTTGTGCTTGAAACAAATAGTGGCATGGATTATGAAGGCATTAGGAACAGGCAGAATTAAAGTTAAAAGTACACACAGGCAGAGTTCAAAAGCCAAGGCGTGTTTCTCTCATAATTCCAGTTTTCTCTCTGTCCCTAGCTTGAGCTCTGTTGCTGTCTGAAACGTCTAATGAACGGACGTTCCCTTTCTGTGCTGACTCAACAGAGCATTGTTCCGTATAGGTCCGAAATGTGAGCTTTCTTTGGTCTCCATAAAATGTTCGGTCCCTTCCTTTCCAGTCCTACTTTTCTCTATGAAATAAAGGCAAGTGTTTTTCACATCTGTTTTGAAGAAGTGATCTCTAAAGTGAGAAGGTATTTGACATAAAATTTAGAGTCTAAGATAAAATCATAGAAGTTCTCTCACATATTCATTGAGTGACTGTAATCTTAAAATACATTAGCACTCAAAGTAAACTATGGATCTTAAGTCTTATGAGAGATCCTATGGATTTTATGAACTTGCTTTAAGCTAGCATAGAAGAGGAAAGGGAAATGTTTTGAGCGAGGTAACTTGAGCAATTTACATGTTATGAAAACCATGTTAATCATTAGGGTTTGAAGTAGAGAAATGACAATACAGAAGCTCCCCTTATCTCTGGCACCCCCAGTGGGTACCAGAAACCTAGGACAGTACTGAATTCTGTATATGTTTTTTATACATGTATAACAGAGTCCATTTTATAAGTTAGGTATGGTAGGAGATTAACCGCAGTGGTCCTATTATAGAATTATACCGATGTACTAGACTAAAATTGCCAACCTCACTGCTCTGATGTTTCAGAGCCATGATTAAGTTACATTAATGGTTACTTGAAAATAGGCATAGTCTTTCCACAGTAGTCATGTCGCTAACTTAGGAGGCTATGTGATTTATGGACAGAGGATATGTAGAGTGGATGTAATAGACCAAGGGATGGTTCACTTCCCAGGCAGGATGGAGCGAGACTTCATCACACCACTCAGAGCAGCATGTAATTTAAAATTTAGGAATTGAGAGTCAGAAGAGCTACAACTTTTAGAAAATAGAAGTGGTTAGATTTGTTAGTAACTGAAGTCACACTGAAGTTAGTTAATTGAAGAAAAGGGTGCTATTTCTCAATAATCAACCAAACTTGGGCAACTGTATATAGTAAGGTTAGAATGTCATTTACCAAGATGAGAAGAGAGGATTGAAGAAAATCTTGGAAGGTACAAATCTATCAAATGGAGTGTAGGACATTGGCTGTGAGTCACTTTTGTAATACTTCATTGATCAGCTTCCCTGTTGCTAGGACAAAATGCCTGACATACATAGTTTGAAGGTATATTTGGCTCATTGTTTCAGAGGTTTTGGTCCAAAATTTGTGTTATTTTTCTTTTAAGATGTTACTGTATGAGTTATTTTTTTTAAAATGCCTCAGTGTTCAGATTTAATTGCAGTGTTTATACTTTGGAATAAATAAGTGGGTTTTGGTTTCCAGTTTTGACACTCACCTCTAGAAGGCTCGCCATCACTAGTATATGGCAGACATGCCCATTCTGAAAGTGAGGAATGGAGGCAGAAAAAAATAAGACCAGAGCAGAACTAAAACTCAACAAGGCAAACATTATGCACTGTAACTCCATTTCTAGCATCTGTGACCTCACTGCTATGACCTTACTTGTTGAAACCCATCAGCCTCTCTTGGGCTGACTTTACTTGGAGCCTGTTGCTTTCCTTGGTGGACATTCCATGTTCCTGGCATTTCCAAGTAAATTGAGTCTCCATTGAATCCTTCATCTCACTCCCTTAGTTTCCTCCTCTACCTTGTCAAGGGCTCCTGGCAGGGACTCTGCTCTTTCACACGTTTGCCTGGTTTCTTAGGCCTTCCTTTGAAATCTGAGTGGAAGCCTCCATGACTGTAACTTTTGTGTTCCACATGACTGTAAAGTAAGTGGCAAGTAGATGATGCCAGGGTTTACTTCCATCATGAGCAGTTGCCAGACTTCCTTGGATCATTATTGCAGCAGCCTTTGAGTGCTAGATGAAATGAATCCTGAGGAACCAATTCCCTAGTTGGCCCTTATCAGAGTCCAGAGCTCTGTTCTCAAATGAAAGGTTTACCATTTTGTACCCTTGGGCTTAGATTGGATAGGGTCTTGCTGGTTCCTGAGATACCTTCAAGACATCTTCTTGTTCTCATCTAGTGTAATTGATTCCTTTGTAGTGGCACTGGTCTCATCAGCAACCATATCTTCTTTGGTCCCAACTTTACCTGTGGTTTCTTTCAGGCCAAATTTTTCAAAATTTTCTGATTTGCCTTTTGTTCCTGATTTTCAAGTATTATTAATCTGGCTAATGGCAACAACCAGTACTCCTGCCACAACTTGAACATTGGGATGTCTTGAAATTTCCTCTGCCCGATCAATTAATCTGTTGTCCATAAACTCAGCCATAAACTCAGCTTTATTCACAAATCTTAGTGTATAGCCAAAATGTAGACAAATTCTTTGCTAGAATGTAACACAAATGGTTTTTAGTTCAATTTTCTATTGCATCTTCGTGCTTGTCTGGGAAACCTCATGAGCATGTCCTTTACAGTTCATGTTTCTGTCAGTACTGATCTTCTGAGTTCTGACCAGAATCACTGATCAATTTTTTCTTATGACATTCTATGACTTCTTTAGCCCACATCTGCTATTTTCAAATTCCTCCTGCACACCAGTTCTGAAGGCTTCAGAAACACATAGTCTGATACATTGTGGCAACTTTTCTAGTTATCAGTTTTCTAATTGGTCAGCCTTCCTTTGCCGGGACATAGTACATGCACCCACAATTTAAAGAAGTTTATTTTGCCTCGCAGTTTCAGAGGTTCATGATCAGCAGGCCTTGAGGCAGGACCATCTTGGTGGAAGGGCATAGTGGAGCCAGGCTGCACACATCCTGAAAGCCAGGAAGCAGAGCACCAATGAAGAAAGGGCCAGGGAGCAGATATAGGTACAGTTTCCAGCACTGTGGCCCCGTGACTTACTTAGAAGTGTGCTTTATGTGATGTCCTAGGGATCTCTCAAGCTATTCAAATTGAGTCAACATTAACCATCACAAATATTTAGGCAATATTGTGCAATAGAGAAATCAAGGGATCTAGAGCAAAGGAGAGAAATGTGTACTAAAGAAATACCTTTGATAAAGTAATGCAGAGTTGGAAGAAGAATGAGAGTGGAACTGTAGGAACAGTGCCATTTAAGTAATAAAGTAGAACCTTCAGTACTGTGAAATGGACTTGAGGGCTGATAAGGATCATTGGGACTCCACAGCCGTTGCAAAGTGAGGGAAGTGATGTAGGTGGAGACTTGGTGTAAATAAGTGGATGGAAACAGTATAGACCATACATTTAGCACACCTGGCAGTTGGAGAAAACGAGAAAATAGATCAAGGAGGCTTAGATATATGTATTTCTGTTATTTACATGTCATAAGAAAAAAACTAATCTAGCAGGAAAAGCTGTCCCTAAGATTAATTACAGTGTGAAAACTAAAATTTTTGCTAAAGATACAGCTTTGTTTGTCAAGAACAAATATTTCAGATCTTTAATAAGAAAATAAAATTAAACACAAGCATAATCTGCAGGAAAAAACTAATGGAATTAAAGCCATGATTTTATTGGTTAGCTGAAGATTTCTCCAAGTTTCTCACAGTCCTGTCAGAAACCTGTGTTTGACTTGGTACCTCTAAATACAAGTAAACATATGATAGTCCTTTTATATGTGCACAAGTAATCTTTCTGTATATTTGCTAATAGATTCCTAAAAATCTTACTGATTCTCTTTGAAGGAACAAAAGTAGGTGAACAAACCAGTTCAAAATGCATTTTTCTGTTTTCAGACCTTTAAGAAGAAGCCAGACCACTTCCCATTCTTTTTTAAGTGTATCCTGACTGCAGCTTTAGCAGAAACTGATGGCGAATTTTCCCTCCATGAACAGACAGTCCTGCTGCTTTTTCTTGATCATTGCTTCAATAGTTTGGTAATTTTACTTTATATTTTGGGGAAATTTTCAAGTTTTTAAATTATTTTAGATTGAGTTGAGATGAGAGTACCTTTGTGACCATCTCTTCTTGTGCACTAGTGGGAAATAAGGTTGGGCAGTACTATAAATTTGAGTTCAGTCTCTTCTCAGTAAAGCCATTTTGTAAGAAACTATTTTAATAGCTTTACCCTTGATCCCTCCTTTTCCTATTGAGATTCTAAGAAAAATGATGAGAGTTGAAAGCACTAAAGGAAAGCACAAAAACAGGAAGCCGCAGAGTGTAGTGATACGAACTTTAGCTAATGAAATCCGTGCCTCAGCCTGCATGCTTAATAGTTTCATGGCTGCTTAGACACACGTCATGTTCAGCCTAGCAAGGCAGGAGGAGAGCTGCATTTTGAGTGGAAGGATGAAGGCCAGTTGTGGATGACCTTTGACAAAGTCTTAGACTGTGTGTGCTATGCTTTCCTGCTTTGTAAGATTATCTTCTAAAACTGTGCAGTGTTTTGAGTTTGTCAACTGTGGTTATTTGAAGACTTGCATACTTAAAGATCAAGTCTTTCTGAATTGATGATGCACTTGTATGGAGTTTTCTCCAAGTCTAAGATTGGATGTTGATGGAGGTTATTGCCTATTTCTATGTATTACCTCGCTTGGATCTTGCAAAGGCTTTAGTAGATGCTGCAGTTACTTGTCTTAACAATTTATTAAACAGAAGATGGAGATAGGCATCTTTTTTTAGAATCAGAAATTGAACAAAAATAAAGTTTAATTAGTACAGTATTTGGTGGTAGGTTTAACCATTTGAAAACCTAGTTCATTGTAGAAATACTCTTTTCAATATGTTCTGAGTGTTCTTTTTTTGAGGCAGTCGTGTTTGTTTTATAAAGTACAGTAAACCTACATTGAGCCATGTCTGTAGGAGAAATAAAGTGCTAGGTTCCCACAGGCCTCTGGTTATAGCATTTTTGTCAAACTTAATATAGCACTTTATTTTATGTGTATTTCTGTTTAAAGAAGTTTTATTTTTAATACAGATTTTTGATTCATTAATTTTGATCTCACTGCCAACAGTGCTCCTGTTCCTGAATGTAAATTATCACACAGTATTTTCTCAGGCATATAAGAATCTTAAGTCTCATGAGCTTTAGATAGCAGTAGTAGCACTTCAGTCTTCTCGTGGGGTCCACTTTAAACAGTAAATTACCAATGAAAGGCGAAAAGATGCATGAAATGAAACGCATCACTTTTTTGTGTTATGATTACTACAAGGGAAGTGGAGTCATCTCACCTTTAGCCGGTAACAGACACAGAAGGCAACTCAAACATTTGCCTCTCCCCACTTAAAGATGCAGCACATTACCGATGTGTAAGGACTTGGTGGAAGTGTTAGAGTATTTATAACTTGTTTTCTTCATGCTTGAATAGGAAGTGGACTTAATACGAAGTCAAGTACAGCAACTTATCTCCCTCCCAATGTGGATGGGCTTACAACCTGTAAGTACTTAATTTCAAAAATCTCATGTGTATGTGTAAGTAGAAGTTAGGATTTTTTGATGGTGTAGCTTTAATATATATAAAAATGTGAAGTAAAAATCTTTCCTGCTTAGAAAAGTTACTTAACTGTAGTTTTTAAAGTTTTAATATTTTTATATGCATCCTCATGTGTTTTACCTAATTTCTGTATTTTAAGTTGAAAAAAGGTAGCATCT
Organism: Hydrochoerus hydrochaeris; assembly: GCA_004027455.1. Taxonomy (NCBI): domain Eukaryota; kingdom Metazoa; phylum Chordata; class Mammalia; order Rodentia; family Hydrochaeridae; genus Hydrochoerus; species Hydrochoerus hydrochaeris. The sequence continues at coordinate 62,137 of PVLA01009212.1, forward strand.
GTTGCATTTGTAGAGTAAGGGGGATAATTTAGCAATGTATAGTTGTTATCCTTATGTATGTCTTTGGATAAGACCAAATCAAACTTATCTTTTAAATTCCCTGTTATTAGACTGACTATGAAGTTGTAGAAGGTCTGAATAATTTTTAATATTAATGATTTTTGTTTTTTCATCAAGTCTTTATTGGATGATATGTATGCCTACCTAATGAGCATATTTTAGGAAGTAAAAGTAAAGCTACTTCCATCAGTCTGGGAAGCAGAGGCAGGAGAATTACAAGTTTGGGCCCAGTCCAGTCAGTTCAGTAATTGACCAACTTCCTGTCTCAAAGTACAAAGTAAAAGTAGAACTGGGGCAGCACTCATTTGAAAGGCCCTGGGTTCAATCCCCAGTGTCAGTGAAATACTGCTACTACTACTGCTGCTACTATTAGTCAAATAATGTTAAAATGATCAAATTTCGATGTAAAACTTTGTTCAGAATTCTGTTTCCTACACGCATGAATCTGACACACCCAAATATGTAGATTTATTATTTTGGTGGGAGAAAATATAACACATATAAGTAATTAATACTGGTAAAAATTAATAGGTTCATAAGAGGATATGCCAATGGTAGGGTAGCATTTCCTTATTTACTTTTTTTTAATCTTGGGGATCGAACTCATGACCTCATGCTTGCCAGGCAGGTACTGTACTGCCGAGCTATATCCTCGGCCTTTCCTGGTTTACTTTTGATAGATAGCTCTTTTATATTTATTGAGACATTTTCAAACTTCAGTGATTATGGTTATATTTTTATATTTTGCAGACTTAACTCTTTAGTTTTAGAAATAAAAATTTGATTATCGAGCTCAAAATCTTGATTATAAAAGACTGTTTCTTCTGACTTAGTTTTCATTAACCGCTTGATAGTTTACCCCAAGCATCACTCAGGCAGCTTGTTTATGTACATACTATCCTATGTGTGTATCACTTGGCAGGGGTCATTTTAATCAATCAGTTCTTGTTTTGAATAAATTTGATTAAGTTGTCATTTTCATGCTTTTTGTTATTTTATAAAACTTAATAAATACGCAATTTTTGGTATTTAAATTATGGGACTGTTAAGTCTAACATTAGAAATTTTCAAAATATAATTATTAATAGTTTAATTTTCAATATTTGTCATGTTGCTTATGTTACATTTATATATTAGGAAGCCTTCTAATAATCAATCTAATCTTTATCCTTGTAAACATTGACATTGTTGGTAATTTAATGTTACATCTCTGTTGTTCAGGCACGATTGGAATTAGAATTAAAAAAGACTCCCAAGCTAAGGAAATTCTGGAACTTGATTAAAAAGAATGATGAAAAGATGGATCCAGAAGCAAGAGAACAGTATGTTGGCAAAGCATTATCCCTCTTCAGCTGTTGTACCGGATTATATGTCCTGGACACCTCTGTGCTTTGTTGCTTCCTTTTATGTAGTGCTTAACCCAAATAAATTATCCATGTGCTTTTACTTAGACCACATGGGAATATTTTTGTAGAAGTCTAAAGGAGAAGCCACGGCATCACCAGGCTTTTCCTTTCCTTTTCTCCGTACCAGTGATAAGTGCTACTGTTTTCTCCTTTCCTCTTGTCTACAGTCTGTCTCTTGTGGATGATTCATTTTTTTCCAAGTCTTGAAACTCAGTCCAACATTTTTTTTTAATTCCTTCATTTTTACCATTAACTTTTATACCCACCAACCATCACTCATTCATTCATTCATTCATTCATTCAAAAACCACTGTTTATTTTGCCACATACTGCTTTCGCATTGGGATACAGTAGAAAACAAAAGTGATTCTTGTTTTTGTGGAGCATATTCTAGTTGGGAAAGATAGCAGTGAACAGATGAATTATAGACTATGTTAAGTACTCATGTATGCAAAATGTAAAATTGTGAAACAATCAAACAGAAAAATAAGTCAAGTATAGAGGTTAAAGAAGCAGATCGGTGTTACTCTTGGTATCAAATTCATGTCCAGAATTTTCAGACTTAAATTTTATACAAAACTTGTTTCATTCTTTTTTTTATCATGGATTCTATTATGTGCTTTATTTTTATCAGTACATTTTATTATGTGCTTTATAAATGTTACCAGGGTATTTTTAAAAAATTGTTCAGTTGTTTTGAACGTGTTAAATGTTTTATCGACACCAAGTCTTGCTCTGCACAGTTTCAGGCATCAGCTTTATTTTATGGTTATTTCTAATAGTCATATTTACTTTTGCTTGGATCAAAGTCTATGGCAACATTTATTTTGGGGAGCACAGAGCTGGGTTTGGACACAGAGCTGTGACCTTCCTACTTTCAGATGTTTATTTCCTTCTGTCTTTTTGAGACTGAGCTGTGCTCTTATTTACTTACTCAGGGCAGCGGCGCTTCTTCTCCGTTTCACACGGCCTTTTAGATGAGCTCCTGTTTCTCTGCTCTTCGTGCACGCATGTGCACACATGCGCAGTATATACACGCTCAGGCCTCACTGTGGGCCTGGGATAACTTCTTTTTGGCTGTGTCCTGTTTTTATTTAATTTAAGAAGATAGCTTACAATTCTCTTTATTTTATTTATTTATCCATTTTTTTTTGTCTTTTTGAGACAGGGTTTCATTGTGCTATTCTGGCTGACCTTGAATTCACAGTGGTTCTCCTGCCTCAGCCTCCTGAGTGCTGGAGTTACAGGCACGCACCTCCACACCTGGCTCCCTTTCCTTTAAATCTTGTAACTTCCACTTGAATTTTTGTTCCCACTTTCCACATCTACCTGAAATTGTTCTTTTTGACCTACCAATCAGCTCATTTAGTGCTTTGGGATTTTTTTGTGCTTGTTTTATGTCGTTTTTGTTGACTTTCATTTGATCCTGTTGATTATACTCTAGTTCTTGTATATTGTTTCTCCTTTGACAGCATTAGCCTTTTTCCCTTTTGAGTTTTGTTCTCTATGTCTTCCCTGGTTCCGAAGTTTAATGTTTTAGTGTATCACAAGGGTTTATCTTGTATAGTCTTCTAGTTTTTCTCCCCTAGTCCCCAGGGGTTTATGAGAAAGCTGAGGTTGGTAAAAAATTAACTTGCCTCAAAAGATACAGATCTATACATATGGCACAATTCTAATTTGGGCCTAGTTTTTTTGTGTATAATATTTTTCTTTGACAACTTTGTAAATAAATTTGTGATAAGAATTTATGATTTTAGAATTTTGTGATAAAGTACTATTTTTAATTCTCCACTCCTGTGTTATGGAGTCCTCAAAGGAGTTTGTAGATAGAGTGGTATACCCAGGCTTAAATTTTGGAACGGTGTTTCTGGAAGTTATAGGTTTTAGATAGGCAAGACTTAAGGCAAGGACAGAAGATAGTTATAATACTTGGGCAAGAGATCATGAGAATTTGAATACAGTGGCATTGGAAACAAATGGGTGGTGATGGAGAACACAGGACTGCTCAGTAGGTGGTGGTAAACTGTTGAATTTGAGACTGATGATGAGTAGTTTTCAGACGAGGTAATGAGGGGATAGTGAGCCATTCACCAAGGTGGGCCTGGCAGTAAAGAGGGTGGTTCAGTTCTACCATGCCAGATATCTTTGAGATGAAGATCGAGGCTGTAAGAAATGTGAATGATGCATTTGTAGGTACATACGTAGTTAGTAACTGAAACAAGGGGCCTGGGTGAGATTTCTTAATGAGGTATATAAGCCGCGAGCAGAGGATCCGGAACATAAGGATGTGTAGCCGGGAGCTAGGCTGGTGGTCCCAGAGGAAGAACTGGGCAGCTCCCTGGCAGGGAGATGTGTTCTCAAGAAGGAGAGTAAGAACTGCTGTGCCCTGTGCCGGGTCAGAGGAGGACGAGCCTGGTCTCAACCTCCAGCTCCATGGTAGCGCGCCCAACCTTCCCAGCTAACACCTTTTCACCTCGATTGCCCTGAAATGTGCTGTCTTTGCAGAATTTACTTTTTATTGTCTAATTATAATTTAGTCCTAAATTTTCTGTCCTTTGACTGTACAACTCCTTACTTGGTTCTTCTGCTTGGATGCGTGTCATAAACTCAAATTTAGTTTAATTAAATATTTCTCATTGTTTTTTACTCCTAAACTCACCTTTATGTCTAATTTCTCTTAATTTTCCCTGCCACTTGGGCTTGAACAATCCCAGATCTCTGACTAGCTGTTTATAACTAGCCAGATAGTGGCATAATCACTTGTACTTTGTCCTTCCTTGTCTTCTGTTCACACTGTTGTCATAATTTAGGCCCTTCCAGCCTCCTGACTGAACAGCTACAATAAATTCCTATTTGGTCTTTCTACAGCACTGCAGTTTAAGTCTTTGTCATAGAATGCTATGTTTATTTTGCCATATTCCTATTCAGAAGCTTTTAGTGGTTCCCCATAGGGTAGATTCTAAACTCTTTACAGTGACTTAAAAATCTCCAGCTAAGCCAGGCGTTGTGCTGCACATGTGTAATACCAGCATTAGGGGTCATGAGGCAGGAGGATTGCCATGGGCTCAAGGGCTACATAGTGAGTTCAGGACCAGCCTGAAATAGATAGTGAAACCCTGTCTCAAAAAACAAACAAACAAACAAAAACCAACCAACAACCTCTCACTATTTCTTGTGACCCTCAAATTGCTGGATTAGGTTACTCTTTTCTTCAAGATTTCTCCCCTAAATCCTTCCACTTACTTGACCAGTTTTTTCTTCTGAACTGCTAGAACACAACACCTGTTTCTCTGATCACAATTTGTATCATTGTTTAGAGAGTAGATTGTGAGATCAGACTGATGCTTGACAAGTATAAGGTTGTGAGTTTGATTCCTAATACCAAAAAATAATAATAAAATCAGACTGAACTACATTCCACACTCTCTTTTCTATGTGATTTTAGGCAAGTTTGCATTTCTGTAAGTGAAATCTGAGTGATAGGACTGTTTTATAGTACTGTAGTTAGTATTAAATGAAGTAACTCATATAGCACAGCACAGATCATGCCAAAGTAATGTGAAGCAGTTTTATTAATTACTTGCTAGCTTGTGTTACTCATTGTCTATATAATAGGACTTAACACTTCTAGTAGACTTTAACCATTCCACTATATTTCCAGCAGGTCTGGCATAATCACTTGTAGCCATCCAATATGTGATTCCTTAAACTAGGAATGAGTAGAAAATTGATTTTTAAACTAACCGTGACTCTTTAGCCATTGTAGTCTGTTGTATTTAGTACTTTAATATGTAAAAGTATACAGTTGTTTATCTCAGCTTAAGTACATAAACATGCATTATAGGACTCAGCTTAGATAGGACACGCTTGTTTGGCTTTGGTCAGTAATGAGAGTATTCATTTCTTCATGTGGCACTGTGTTTATAGAGCAGAAGCTGTGTGTTCAAATTATGTTCCCAATGACAGAGAGAAATGGAACATTTGAAGAGTGTAAGAAAGGCTTATTCAGCATGTAAGATTTATTTTTAAAGTAACAGTTTCTTGAAAATACTTTGATCCATGTTCTTTGATTTTAGGGCCTATCAAGAGAGAAGATTTCTTTCACAACTCATCCAGAAGTTTATCTCTGTGCTGAAATCAGTTCCACTTTCTGGTAACTGTCTTCTTTTACTCAACTCATTTGTGAATAAATATATGTATTCACATACACATGTATGTATGTATCTTACATATATGTAAATGTGCATATGCATTTATGCATATATGGAATTCCACATATATATGGAATTTACTCATCTTTAATCTAAAAATATTTGAAAAGAGAATTCGAATTTGGAGAGGGCATGATGCAGGAAATTGGGTATTATAGTGGTCAGATCAATACAATGATGGCTTAAAATTGTAGGTTAGGAAGGAGAGGACCTGCCAATTCAAGAAGGATCGAAATGAAGACACTTGATGATAGGCTGTGGTAGGGGGAGAAATGGAAGAATCAAGAGTGATCCCCAAATGTTTTACTTAAGTTGCTGAATGATTGGAATGATTTTAAATTGTATCAATAAAATGAGCACCCTTTCCTTTTCTAGTATTTCCAGTCAAAACATTAGGGTCTCCCTTGAAGTGTTATTTTAAAAACATCAGCATGATTATTGAACTGTTCATTTAGTTACCTAATATTTTTTATATTTGCTTACTAGGCCCAACTCTTTTGTATAGGTGCTGTGATAAACAGTGAACAGGTTTTCAAATGAAAACCAAGTATCATATAGAGATAAAAAGAAAAATTATTTTTGGAATATAAGCTACAGAATAAAGTGAGTCACAGAGAACTAAAGCCGGTCAAGTCCATTTATTGATGAAAGTAATACATACTATGTAGAGTATATACTATATTGGAATGTATTCTTAGTATTATTAAATACACATGATGCACACACCAAATGTGTGTGTGTGTGTGTGTTATATACATATATACCAAGAGAAGTTAACTGTATTGAGTTGTAGATCTTTGTAAGCATTTAATGAATGTAGGTAGAATACTGTCTACTTGGGTATATATGCTACATAAGATATTATTTAGTATTTCTTAAGTGGAATGTAACAGTGTTTAATATTTAAGTAGAATATAATCGTGTTTAACATTTCTTAGTGGAGCAGCTCCACTGTTAAATCATGTTTATGATTTTTTTTTTTTTATCAGAGCATAGCTTTGTTTAACAGAATTACCTACTAATGCTAACCTTCCAAACTGAAAGTTATAGCTAAAATTCAGTGTTATAAATAGATAAATAGATAGCAGTGCTATAAATCAGCTGTACCCAATTTGGAGCATAATGCACATTTTGCATCTTTTTAAGTGCCTTAAATCTGAAAATAGGACAAAACTTGGAGTTCTTGTCACAAATAGTAATAATAATATTTTGAACTACTAATACTTCTCTAATAACATGAAAATTGATACCGCTAGTTACAGAATATTTGTGTAGGCTCATCTAGGTTTAAAAAATAAATAGCAGTGAACATAAGGCCTACAGTAATTTGAACAACCTGTGAACAACGACTATGTCTTGCTACCATTGTTTACATAAGAATACAGCATTTCTTAATGTTGAGCTTTAATCAGAATTTGTTTTGTTGCTGGCAGAGAAGCTAAAAAGATGCTGGAAATAATGTATCAGTTCTAAAAGGGTATGGAGATAGATGGATTAGTCAAGCAGAAGGCTAATTTTTAAAGGGAGTATTACTGTTTGATTTTTATAGGCTTATAAAACCAGCATAACCTTGTCAACTGTTACAGAAGAGGTCTATGTGGGATGGCATGAAATGTTAAGACTACTGTCAGAAGGAAAAGTCCCCAGAATATGCTTAAGAGAAGGTGATAGGGATATGGTATTTGTGTCTAAAATTAGGATACGGTTTCTATACCGAATGCACCTGTCACCACCAGAGCACAGAGTACACCATACTTTGTTTTCTAATTTTAACTAAGCCATTGATAGTATTTTTTTAAAAACTGTAAATAATGATGCAGAATAGAATTTAGGTTTTTTTTGTTTTGTTTTGGATAGAAATGTCCTCTTTTTTTTTTTTTGACAGTTATAAGGAAAATAGCAACATAGGACTAGCTTGAATAGCTATAATTTAAAAATTACTCCTTTTAAGTTCTTTAGTTCAGTGATATGACCTACACTTATTCAGAAAGCCTGGGTTCCAGGTCTGATCTTTGCTAGGTCATTTTCTTTGGTCCTTGGTTTTTCTCTTTGAAAATGATTGTCTAGAGGCATGGTTAAATGTCTTTTTCAGCTTTTACATCTTGCTCTTATTTCAAGGCCTGGCTTAATGAGCATAAGATAACTAGTAAAGCACCAGGAAAAATTCCAGATAACATTTCCATATGTTAATGACAAAAATATTTACATTTGTTTCTCCATGTAAAGCCTTCCATTTTCCTGTAGACTATAAATAAATAATTTTTAAGAGATATTTGTAGGCTGCCTTTTACAAGTCTGGTACTGGGTTAGTCACTACTGGAAATCTGACTAAGCCGCAAAAGGGACCTGAAAATTATCTCTTTTAATTATAACAGTCTTGGCAAGATAGTTTTATCTGGTAAATGCAAAACCATTTCCTGGCATTAGGGGAAGAAAAAAACAAAAACAAAAACTTGTACTCTGAAAGTATTTCATGTCACAGGGTTGTAATTATTTAAAAACAAAAGTGAATGTTTTTAAAAATAGTACATGAAAAGTTTAAAATAAGTTCAGGATTTAAAAAGTATTTTATTGGTCTGTTTCATTGGCATTTCAGTATAAAATAATACATATACCATGGAAAAAATATAGGTTAACCTCTAATTAGTTGGTGTACATTTTTGCTACCCATTTACTATGTACTTTGGTGATAGAGTTGATAAATATCAGGCTAACACTGATGGCAAAAGCTTTTAGAGCTGTGTACGACAACAGACCGCTGGCTTGGTGCATGTGCCCCAGGCCTCGCATCTGGTATCTGCAGACGTGCTTATGCAAATGGAAGAACTTTAGAAGGCAAATATGTGATGATAGCCGGGTAAGTGGAGAAAGTCTGATACCAAACTACCTTCAGATTTTTTTATATCATTTTTCCAAATCTATTCACTATACAGATTTTTTAAAGTTAACACTCCAAAAAACATCTTTACACACCTGAATTTTAAAATCTACCTCTGACCTAGGCTAGATTTTTGATTTTTGTCTTATTTATAGAGCTAAATATTAAGGTATAGCTTGCTTTTTAAAAAAAAACATGCGAAGTTCATACTTTAGATCTACTCCAATTTTAATTGATAAAAAACCAAATAATTTTGTTTAAATTGTTAAATAACTACCAGTTTTAAGAAATAGTAAACAAAATGACCTAAAAATATTCTAACATGTTTTCCTCTGGTGTCTAGAACCTGTTACTATGGACAAAGTTCATTACTGTGAACGATTCATTGAACTTATGATTGATCTAGAGGTAAGAAATTTATAGTTACTCGTTACATCATCATTAAGAGTATGATTAAGCATTGAAATATCACCTCACGTGGCATTGGTTTATACCTACCTGAAGGTGGTGTAAAGTGATGGAAGTCACAAGTTTATTGTTCCTTGAGATTTTGAGATGATGCCCTACCTGGGCTTCTGTTTATTGTCAGTTTTTTTAAGTTAAGATTCTCAAAGAAGATTTCATAGCATCAAGGTGCAGGATTTAGTAAAAAGTCTAGATAGAGTTGATGTAGTTCAGGTTTAATCCATTTCCTTTCCTTTCCCTCTTTTATGAAAAATTGAAAGAAAATCTAACCTTTATTTTGAAATGAACATCTGTACATTGAACTAGAAGTCATTCATGGTATCTTCCTGTGTGGTGTGTCTCTAAAATTGATTTGTGTCCTTTCAATATATAGAATGTTAATAACTTCATCTATTAAATGATGATATTTGATTTTATTAGTGGTTTTCAAACTGTCACGGTCTTTATAGTTTCTTACTATCTTCTGAGTATCGCAGGGTTGTGAGGAGAGCTAAGGTGGATGGAACCTTACAGGGCTTTCTACCTTTTCTTTCAAAGGACGGCACTTTTGGACTTACAATAAATGCTGGGATTTTTCATAAGGTTTTATTGGAAAACTGCTTATTGAGATGATCTGTGAGATTCCTTCCTGTGTTAAATGTTTTTAAAACTTATTTTTAACATTGTTTTATCATAACTTTTTAATTTGCCACTGAGTTTGTTCATGACATGGACAGGACCCCTTACTTTTACATAGTGGGTGTTTGGGGAGGCCAGAGGGTGCTTCTAAGTAGACTTCCCCTCTATCTGGAGAGGATACATGCAGAATTACTGCTCTGGTGTATATTTTTCTCAAGGCCCTGCTCCCCACAAGACGCTGGTTTAATACCATCCTGGATGACTCCCACCTGTTGGTTCATTGTTACCTTTCCAATCTTGTTCGTAGAGAAGAAGATGGCCATCTTTTTTCCCAGGTGAGCACTGATAGATTTAAAAACTGTGACTGATACAATTTTTAAGTTGATCTTTTCTTTGCTGTGCAACTGTGAGTACCAGGGTGTGACATGAAGTAAATTTTTCTAAATATCAAGCTGAATGTAAATTCCAAATTAGTCATCTTAAAATAGCCAAGTTTTATTATATAAAATGAGTGCATTTTTGTCCAGGTGGCCTCTACTAATTATAAATTACAACCTTTTGCCATCTGTATGTGGTTTTATTGTTGAACTACATTTATGATTTTGATAATATAGTCCTGTGTTCACATATTTTGATTTTTTAAAAATTTGAGTATGAGTCACAGAATCATGTAAGGTATACAATGTGTGTTTTGAGATACAAACACATTGTGAAACTATCACTGTAATCAAGCTAACATATCCATTACCTTGTGTGCTCACAGCCCTTCTTAACTATTAGAAAGAGTAGTACAAGCTGAGAAATATTCCTGAAAAGAAATGTGCATCACATCTAACTTCTGGAGACACTAAAATACTTAAGTGATTACCATTTTAGATAATTTTTTGATTTCTCTATACATTAATTCATTTTGGAAAATAAAAATTTGGCAATGTCAAATATGCTGTTTTTTAACTTGCTGGCTCACTCAGTGAAGTGGAGTGGTCGACATCTATAAGTTTGTGTCAGCATCATCTATTTATATAATTAACTCTTTTCCCCTGTCCTTCTGTTTCCTTACTTATACTCCCCCCTCATTTTCTTCCTCTTGTCCAATAACAGTTTCCCTTCTATCTTCGTGTCATCCATTTTAGATTCCACATAGTAGGGCAAGTGTGTACTAAATTGGCAGGATGATTTTATCAGGTAAATCATAGACCATTTCCTGGCATTAAGAAAAAAAATGGTACATTGTGTTCGTGCATAGCATACAATAAGATCCAAATTCAGAAAGCAATTTATTGAGTCTAGTACTTTTTGAGTCTGGCTTGTTTCACGTAAGATATCGATTTTCCTGACATACTGAATAATCACTCTGGAATATGAGCAATAATTTCAAATGAAGCGTGGTCTGTCTTGCCATAACATGGTGGTGACAGGTATCCGATAGCGTGTGTCACTTTGCCTGCTACTTGGGTAGGAAAGCAAATGCACTTAAGTTCGTTGCTATGGATAGGAAGGGAAGTATTATTTCACATTTCTTCCAATGTCATGCAAAAGAAATATCTAACAAATTTTAATTCTTATCTTACAATGAGATCTTAACTGGAGATATAATTTCTGTGAACATACATTCTCTTTCAGTCTGTAAGCATTCCTCTTTTTCTCATTCTCATTTAAGATTTCTGTCCAGTGGTGTATCAGCATATATTAAAATTTTAATAGCTGATCTGCTCTAGATTTGAACGGAAAAATAATAAAGATTGGGGCAGATGCAATCAGTAGTCTCTTGATGCTGCTGCCACATGGAGAGAACAAGGCCTTTCTAGTAGCAGGACAGGAGCTAAAGAAAGGCTTGATAACCAGGGAGACACATGGGAGAAGTGAATAGCTTGATGGTTAAGAGCCACATGTAGAAAGGAGTATTTCTAATTGCAAATTTTAAAACCCTCATTCAGAAAATGTACTTAATGACGAAAGTTAAACACTTCAGGAGTTCCCTCTAGTGGTGAAGTTTTATAATTTTGCAATGATATTGACAGATTTCTTTTTTCATTGAAATACTAGGCTTCCTTGGCGTATCTCCTCAATGTCTCTTACAGCTTTGGGATTACTGTTAAAATTTTCTGTGGAAGTAGACTGTGTACAGTATATTAAATAGACTGAACAATGTATTTGTAAGAAACATACTTCATGCTCATGTAAACATGTTTGACTATATTTGAAATATTTGTTGTAATGTTTACATTTCATAGTGTTTCAGCACCTCTGAAGAAGTACATATATGAATTTGTTTATTATTTTTATTCTTTATTGGTCTTACATTCACATGGTCTGTTGATTTCAATGTATCCTTTCAGCTTTTGGACATGCTTAAGTTCTATACTGGTTTTGAAATTAATGACCAAACTGGGAATGCCCTGACGGAGAACGAGATGACCACAATTCACTATGATAGAATTACTTCTTTACAGGTAATTGAAATGCATGATAGCCTTTCTTATGTCCCTAAGATTGGGTCATACTATAATTTAGATTTTCTATAGATGCAGAGAAAAAGAGGTATTACTTTAATAGTATTTTTAGTGTCAGGTTTTTTACCTTCAACTTTTTAAATGTTTTTAATTGAGTTCATGAAAGCAGTTACTTTAAATACTGTGAACCAATGTACTAATAATTGATACTCAAGATACTAATTACTTTTATTAAAAGTGTTGCAACATATAGCAAGAGCTATATAAGTATCTCACACAGTTTTGAGATAAATACAAAGAATGAAATTTATCAAATACAGCTTAGGTATGTCAAAATTACCTTTGTTTTCTATTATTGGATTGCGTCTTACAAGTTTCATTTCCTGTGATAGTGGAAAGAAGCTTTTATTTGTTAATTTAAAATAATTTTTTTAAGAGGCTTTTTTGTGGGTAAAGACTCAGTCAAAATTAAGTTAAACTCTCTTTCATAATCATTTCTTTTACCTCAGGAAGTGTCTGTCTCTTTTCCTTCCCAAACAGCATCTGAATGTACATGGAGAACTCTTTAAGAGACTCTCATTTTGGGGGAAGAGCAGTGAACTTAAATGTCTTTTCTGCTTTCCTCAGAGCACTAGGTTCTTCGTCCTTTTGCCTGTGCTCATGCAGTGCCCCAGCGAATGTGACGTGTGGTCTGTTCCATTGGCGCACACAGGGTGTAATGATCTGTTTCCACTACTGACAAGGCCTCACCTTCGCCCTAATATCACTAATGCTATTTTGAGAACCGGCTCTCACTCTGAGCCTTTATGGCAGGCTCACTTTTGCAGTTGTGTGCATTAACCCCATGGCAAGCTCTTCCTTAGCCTTCGTGACTTTCTGTGTCATAAATTGAGCACATAAAAACTTCTGAATCTTTTCTGTAACATAGGGGTATCAAGGAAGACCAAAGATGTTCCCTGCCACTCTGTTACCAAATCCCCATAGTTTTGTGTTTCTGTTTTCTTACTGGTTGCCCCGTGTTGTTTGGGAGTGATACCTTACTTGGTCGTCTTTTCCCAGAATTCCAAAGAAAGGCAGGGTACAAAGATACTATATTTTGACCTCTTCTTAGGTTATCTTTCCAGTTGGAACCTTTCAGCAGACTGTCTTTTAATCTTTTTAGACTAGTTCTTCCTAATAAAATGTTAGGATTTTTTCTTTTAGTGAAGCTAGCATTCATGGCTATTTTCATATGTTTCAAATTGGTTTTAGAAATAAAAAACTGGACACTGACTCTTCTACTAGAATGTTCCTGTTTTTTGCCATTCTTTTGCTTGTTTCGGGCTGAATAAGGCAGAGCTCATGTGGAAATACATCAAAGAGTAGCACATTAATATTCGTGAGTGTATTATTTCTACTACACAGCATATAAATTGTAAATGGTTCTAGTAATATGTAAAGATTATTGATATCATCTGCTGTTTTTTTTTCCAGAGAGCTGCTTTTGCACACTTCCCTGAGCTCTATGACTTTGCCCTCTCCAATGTTGCGGAAGTAGATACTCGAGAATCATTGGTCAAGTTTTTTGGACCTCTTAGGTAAGACAACATGAGAGAACAGCTGTGTAACCTCTTAGGGTCCTGGTTCTTGAATTTACTTTTCTTTGTAGCTTACATTTGTTTTTTGCACTACTGATTACATAGTCTTGTTGCTTTATTGTATCAACATCTGGAACTAGTGTTTCTCTAGCAGTTCGGTATCTCTTAGTCACTTAAATATAATTATCCAACTTTTTTCTTTTTTAAGAGAGTTGTATTTTTCATGACTTGTCATTTTTTTGTGTCATTTTCTTAGAACTTAAATTTTTCTTAGAGATTAAGTTGGTCAGTCCCATCAGTCAAAAGCAAGTGGAAGAGAAACCAATAAAGATTCATCATGTGTGATTTTAGCAATAGGATTTAGAAACATTTTTGCAAGCTAAAATTTATAGTTGGTAATATTCTACAGAACTTAGTTGTCTGCTGATATACTTTTTTTGAAAATAGTATTAGCATAATTTTATTTAAGAGACGATATGCTAACTGTTTAATCCTTGAAACAGTCCTATTAGGAGCAGATGCCATTTTACAAGAACGGTAACCAGGGCACAGAATAGGTAATATGCTTAGATTATGCAGCAAGTAAGGGGCAGAGACAGAATTCATACCTAGGTGGTGTAAGTTTTACCATTGTGTACTCCATTAGTTCCCTGTTTTTAACTGTGAGGAAAAAAATTTAGTTCATTTTCTACTTGAAGTAGAATAAATTTTACTCCAAATCTAAGACTTGTAGTTGCTCTTATCTTTGGCAAATGTCAGAATTGCCCACTTTTTCTTCTTGTAAAACATGCTAATAGAAATATGATAGTACATTATAATTTAAATTCACATTTCCCTAATTGATGACTCAAAATGATAAGATCTCTCTATGGGTTTACTAATATCTTTTTCATTAAAGTAACTATTAAAATCTTTTGCTATTTATTAAATTTTCTTGTTCTTGAGTTGAAACTTCTCAACAGCCTCTTTTGTCAGAGGAGTATTAAACATCAATATTCTCTCCCAGCTCACGGCTTGACTTCTGTTTCTCCTAATGTTTTTCAAAGAGCATTTATAAATTTTGATGAAGGCCATTGTATCATTTTTTTTTGTCATGCATTAGTGTGTATAGAAATCATGGCAGAAAACACAGTCATCAAGATTTTCTGCTACAAATTTTAGTTTTGACTTGTCTGTCATTCATTTTGAATTAATTTGTATTTATGATGCTACTAGAGGTAAATGTTTATACTTTGCATTTGTACGTGTGCTTCTTACACCACTGTTGAAAAATGCGAAGTTCTGCCCTTGGATTGGCAAAACTTAAGGTGTACCCTTGAAGGCAGTGTTGGGAACCTGGGCCCTTTCTCCTCCCACCCCTCTTTTTCACTTCCCAGTTTCTTCTTCCCACCTTCGCTTCCTCTTCTCCCTCTCTGTGCCCTCTGCTCTCTCACCCTCTTTGCTTTGTGACTTCCCCGAGGTGAGCAGCTTCCTCCACAGTGCATTTCTGCCAGGAAGCACTGTTGTGTTGTAGTCCCTAAAACAACTGGGCCAAACAGCCATGGACTGAAACCTCTCATACTACGAGCCAAGAGAAATCTTGCTTCTTTTAAGTAGATTTATCTCAGATACTTGTTATAGAAGTAGAAAAGTGATAAATACTCACTGCAGAATTCTTGATAATGGCCAAGATTCAAATTAAATATCAATAGGAGGACAATCTAAAAAAAATAGTATAGAATTCTATGCACTTCCTTAAAAGAGTGAAATATATCTGTAGTTATTATAAGAAATACAATTAGATTCTCATAAAAAAATGAATAACCTTACCAGTCTCAGTTTGTTTCACTTTAAGTAGAAAATGAATTAAACAGTTTTCTTGGCTGATGGGAATTGAAAATGGAGTAGCCATCTTGAAAAAATTTGACATTTTCTTTTAATCATGTATTTACTATTTGATCTAATATATATATGTACGTGTCCAGGGTATAATACAGTATGCACATGATAAATAAAAAATATATATTTACACAAATATCTCCAAAAATATTTATAGTAGTTTTATTCATAATTGTCAAAAAATAGAGCACATCAGTAACCTTTAACTAGTGAATAAATAGACACCATTAGATCTGCATAATAGTGTACTATTGATCTTTATAAAGGGCCAAAGTACAGTATTCACAGTATGGAGTACATTATGCAGCTAATGCCAAAAGGCTGCTAAATGTGTGATCCATTTATTTAACCTGGAAAAGAAAAAAAATTGCAGAAATGGAAGTAGATGAACAGTTGCATAGGGCTGGAATGGAGAAGAGGCTTGTTTTTTTTTAATTTTTTATTTAAAGGGATAAAACAAAAAGGAGAGAAATATTACAGAATTTCAAAAAAACAAACAGTAAGAAATCACTAGCTGATCAATTACATATTGCTCTTTTAGAAATAGTTGTTCAAGTTACAAAATTAAAGCACACAAAATGGACACTCAAGCAGTGAGACTGCAAACAGATCTGTTCAA